>JARJEB010028264.1:0-14779 GCA_030264535.1 Liometoxenus newtonarum
AAGCAAACGTCTCGCGATGCACATTCGTGTATGGTGTTTGTTTGTGCTTCGTTTCGTTTGGTTGGATATGAATCAAGTCAAAGAAATCCACTGTACGCCGCCAGAAATCAGACAGGCAGCAGCATGTGCATCAGAAAATTTGCTGCCGCAAAAATCAATTCGATGCTCAAAAGTACACTGAATCCTAACCTGAAAACTAAACTGGTTGCATTCTTGAAAAGATAATCGGAAGGTTTTCAAGCCAAAAAAGCCAGCACATTTACATTAAAGAGAGTGTATGAAATGGCAGCTTTTCAAGTTGACGGTTGTCAAGCAACTGCAAGTTGAATTCCATTGTTGAATTTTTAAGTTTGAAAGCCATACTGCAGTATAAAATTAAATTTTGTCGTCGCGGGTAAAGTATAGTATTCAATTCGCGCATATACGCTATATGCGGTCATTAAATAATATACTATTTCTTTTCCTTTTCTCAATTCGTTCTTTTTACGGAAAAATTGTACTTGCTGAGATTGTAATGGAATTTATAAATATGTTCTCATGTTCGATTGTATCATTTCATTACGTAACAAATAAGTATGAATGATTCAAAATTATAAAGTCGTATAAAAGTTATCAGGTCAAATTTTGCTTTGAGGCGGTTGCAATTATCTATGCTGTGCCATTTCATTACGGATTTTACACATGTGTATAGAGTTAATTATAAGAGGAAGTAATTTAATAAGCAGGCAGTCGCACGTCACTGTACAAATAATTATGAACAATGTATTTTCAAATTAATCGAATTTCTGAATTTACAATTTATTACTTTTAATAATATTTTGCAAATAAAAAGTGTATCATTGGAATTACAAAGATATTACTGCGCGACATGCACAATAAAATTGTTTAGAATTACTCATTTTTAGTAATTTCACAACCAAAATATTCAATATCCATTCCTTTTATCGTTGTTTGTAAATTTTTATAATATTTTTTCAACATATACTGATTTTGCAAATTTAAATATTTTTTGTTTGAAGTCATGTGAAGTGAAACTTAAAATGTAATTTTAATTTCAAATTTGCTCATCAAATAATGTTATTTTTATTTCAAATTTGCTCATCAAATAATGTTATTTTTATTTTATTCTTCCTTAGTTTGTAAAAGTTTCAGTTATAAGGTTTATCTTCCAAAAAATAAAACCGTTAATTCTTATCTTATCGACATAGTCATAGACACATTTGCCCATCAGTTACTGAGTTTAATAACAAACTGATAACTTCAGTAGCATTTATTTCCTCGTGGAGGAAACAACATAATGTAAATCGATTTGTAATCGAATTCGATAGATGTCGTTCGTTGTTCATTGCCATTGTATAGAAGCAGGCGTTATAAACGAGCTATTTGTTTATAATATTTATAAATATATACACAAAAAGTAGAAGTAGTCGGTGCTGCTTGACGTTTAGTCGGCTTCTTACTTAATAATCGGTTGTGACTTGCGATTCAGCGCTCGGTGCGGGACAACGTGTTTTCCATTTTCACATCTGGAAATGCTGTAAATAATTTTATAACAATTCAAATGAATTCATAGAAGAAAAAAAATAATACAAAAATGGTGTTATATAAATGGAAATATTTTATAAGGTTTTAAAACTCAAAAATGTTAAGGCTATTTGTTAATAAATTTATCGCTCGCTGTGCAATTCACATCTGAATTTGGTGTTACATTGAGTTAGTGAGTTTGACTTATGTGTATATTACTAATTACCAGTAAGTGGAGGTGATTATTATTCATGCACATTAAGTGAGCGAAAACGTGCGGCTGCGCGCGACTTACTTATATTAACTATCTAAGTATATTTGTTGTGAAGCTACGTGCTCTTTTTAACTTAAATGATGTCAAACCGATCGCAAAATCGTAAAAATTCGAAACTGTGTTTATAGATTAAGTATTAAGATAATAGCGAAATGCATGATGCATGCGCTAATTCAAGTTTCAAGTTATTTAGTGTAAGAGTCAGTCAAATGGTACTTTATATTTGCAATGGGACCTGAAATGGATTGTCGAGGTATATCAAGTAGTTCATTGGAACATCTTCGAGATATATTGATCTTATCGCTGCCAAAAGAAAATATCGGATCCTATCGAGATCACAGAAAGAGAGACGATCTTATTAAGAAAGTGATGTGTCAGTCTGGTTCAGGTGAGATGAGAGTGGCTCATATATACTTGTTGCGTTTTTTTTTTGTAAATTTTATGATAGCACATTCTTGTAAAGGTTAATCCAGGGGCGGATTTAAGAAGAATGCGATAGAAACTGCCTAACTCAGAGCCCCAAACCAGCTGCTCGGTGTCTCGATACACCCCTGGGTTGATCGAGTATCCGCAACTGGTATAAATATTATCTCAACGCTTTTAAGTAGGTACTTCATCGACTTTGGTAGCTTCTTGATAGCAGCCGATCGCACTTACTGTACTTTACATTGCGTGTTGCATTAAGTTGTATAAAGGTAAATTTTTTTTGGTTCATTTTAATGTTTCAACATCGATGTGCCTCATCGAGCTCAACCAAAAAGCGTCCGGCATGCCGTTTCGTTCCATCGGTAATCCACTTCCTTGCTCTAAAAACTACTCATAAAATCTGATTGTATATCAGCCGGTTACTTGGAATTAAACCAAGTGTTTTTGATAAAACGAAATTTTTACTCATTTACATTATTCTCTTGCCACAATTGAAAATTCAGTTATTTTTCATAATACTTAATCTGAAACACTCAGTTATTTTTGTATATACCGAAATTTGAAACTTTCAGTTTATGGGCTCATATAATTATTTACGTATAAACATAGCTTCCAGTTCACGTGAATAACAAGAATGTTTAAATGCTCGAGTGAATCGCAAAGTATTTAATTAATTTACGATGCACTTAGTATCATAACAATAATAATACGATTAAAATACAAGTAAATTTAATTATATTCCATTATACACAGTTCTCGGAATGCACTTCTTAGAATTTTAAGCAAAAACGCTTTTGCAATTACGACCTTCACATCGTTGCTTGTTTTTTTATAGATTCATTTCTATTTTTGTTAGTAATAGAATTTTTATGTGGATTTTATGTTTGGGCAAGACTTACGACCTCGACTTACCTTGAATTAGGTGCGCGTGTTAGAAATCATCCGTTTCCATTATCTGAAATGCTAATCATTGCGAATTTCTCTGACTCTGAACTGAACGAAACAAAAAAATGTACATAGAACACGCTCGCCCATTAAAAAATTCCACACACTCCAATGCGTTTTACTTTCAGTAAAGTCTTTTCGTGCTGACTGTTGGTTACCAAAGGCTTACCTTACCTTTTCTAATATTTGCAGATAGTAAATTTTTAATTAAATTAATTAAGCTTGCGATATAATCCTACATAAGATATTTATGTACGCGTTAAAAAAACATTTAAAAAATGAAACAATCAGTTTTTGTTTTACGGATATAAAACAATTGTGATTGTTTGAATGGCAATGTTTAATTGAAAACTAGAAAAATGTTTTGTATATCTATAAGTACAAGTTTTTCCTGGTATTTATTTTTTATTTGAAGAAAAATGTTTAACACTTGCAATTTTATTACGTATACAAAGCGGTAATTATTATTGATACGTTTGAAGTGCAATTACTGTTAATTATTAGAAATCAACAGGCCCGAATACGCGGTCTGTTACAATAAAAGTTATTTATTACACATCGATTCATTGAGCGCTGAAAATTTGAAATTGTTAATTGCGCTTTGACTTATCTGTTTTTTAGTGATTTTCCGTAGTTTCTACTCAAGAATGTTAATGGCCTTTCGGTATCGGTGTAGCAATAATGTTGGTGAATTTACACGGGCATGGAAAAACGAATTGAGTTTCCCGCAAATATACACTCGTTACATACTTCCTATTATTAACTTATTAGTCATGCGTTTCACTTTGGTTTCACGATAATCGTCTTGTAATTTTTACCAGTTTTACTAATTAATATTTATTCTAATTTAATGTTACAAATGAACTGTACCACAACCGTTTAAAAAGTGTCGATGCTGGACGATTTGAATCTGCGATTGGAATCTTCATCGCTCCGTAGCTCAATGAGGAAAGGCAACTTGCCTTGACCAGTGACACATATTAAATTATTAACTTTGCTTATAAATCCTTGTCGACAATAAAAAATACACTCAATATTTTTATTAAAACTTTTTTCTCGCCTTTAATTTTTATGCTTTCTTATATGAACATAGAGTGGGCGCCGACGATGGTCTGTAAAACTAAGCGTAAAGTGTACTGACCAAGGCCGTTGCTGGAATGTGCAGGTTTAGAAATAGTTTGTTAGTACCTATGCACAGATATATTATTTTATTAGTATTAGACTTATCTTAATACAGTTATTTAGATGATCGTCTTTTAATTTTTAACTAATTAATATTTGCTGTAATTTAATGTTACAAATGAACCGTGCCACAACCGTTTAATAATTGTCGATGCTGGACGATTTGAATCTGCGATTGGAATCGTCATCGCTCCGTAGCTCAATGGGGAAAAGCAAATTGCCTTGACCAGTGTCACATATTAAATTATTAACTTTGCTTATAAATCCTTGTCGACAATAAAAACACACTCAATATTTTTATTAAACTTTTTTCTTGCCTTTAATTTTTATGCTTTCTTATATGAACATAGAGTGGGCGCCGACGATGGTCTGTAAAACTGTAAGCGTAAAGTGTACTGACCAAGGCCGTTGCTGGAATGTGTAGGTTTCGAAATAGTTTGTTAGTACCTATACACAGATATATTGAATGTATTAGACTTATCTTAATACAGTTACTCAATGCTTTAGTTCAGTGTTCATTACAACTGCTATTTTGCTATATATCTAAGGAATTACTTTGGATGTATGTGTTTAAGGCATTATACAAAACATCAAGCTAAACCATTGTGACTCGTTATTGTTTGAATTTTCACGTGTCATTACAAACATCATACGCCCATTCGACTATTGATGGTTCTTGCATTCTTAAGCAATGCCACAATGCATTAGTGGCATTACATCGACGAAGAATGTTAAGCCTTGACTTTGAAAACAAATCAACGCGCCTTCAAAGATGTGGAAGTTTTTATCCAAGCATCATATTTATAGAGAATCTAAAAATAATTTCTTTCTATGCGTTTCTCGTATTCTTGATGAACTTGTGTTGAACTTAGAGCGACGACGTTCAGTATCTGTTAGAAAACGAGCTGTTCTGTTGTTGGTTCGCGCTTAAAATTAATATTGGTGAATTTCACATGTGCGTCATTAATTTCACTTTGATCGATCGATTCTATTTTATTGTAATTTCTCTTTTTTTTTTTGTTTTAGCTGGGTCCCGTCCATCGTCAGCAGCTAGAGGTGCGTATCGAGCTGTTGAAACCGAACATAACATCATCGAGGGTATTTAGAGCACATTTTTATTTTTGTTTATAAATTGATTTTTTAAGAAAACAAGACCGTATTTTGTTTCTTTCGTGTTTCGTGTAGTTTCATTTTATTTTTCTCTGTATTCACGCGGAAATTTTAGGTGGAACTATGCATTGGTTTGCATATGTGGGGCCAGATCCCCCATTATTAGAAGAAGGTAAACTACGGAGTGAGCTTATTTGCCTTGCAAAATGCTCATTGGAAAGTTTATTAACATTTATTAACATTTTAATAAGCTGCGCGCATTTTTATGTTTTGAATTTTGTTATTTTTATTACCAATCATTGTGACTAATCGCATCGTTTTATTATTGTCTGTCTGTGTGTGTGTGTCACCATTGTTTGAAGGTCAAAATGTGATTTACATAAAAATATTGCTTTGATGATGATCACTTATAGATTTTATTTCGTTGCTTTGTAGAAGATCGAGAAGTTAGATTAAGAAATTTAAAAGAACGACAAAATGAGGAACGACAAAAGAAACTGGATGAGATCAAAGCTCAAGCATTGGCAGCACAGAGATACAAGGAACAAAAAGAACACGAAAGAAAGCAGCGATTCGAAGAGCTTCGACATCGTGAAGATGCTAGGAGGCAGCAGGTAGAAGAAAGGAAGCGAGCAATAAATGAAGCTGAAAGGGATAGGCTAGAATCTATTTTGAGAAGGAATCAAGAACGGGAAGCAAGGATTGAAGCTAGGAAACGCAATGATCGAAGTTCTATGGTGTTCGCATTCGGATCGTCAACGCCACGAATGTTAGAACCAACTGATTCGTACGGCTCCTTCTGGGGTCATCGGCGAGCAACTTCAACGCAAAATATCACCTGCACCGCCACGCCGTTGACGCGGAGACAGTCCGAGAGGGAATTAGATGGTGGCAGCAAGAAACGAGCAACGTCCGCCGGCGGTTTGGAGCGTTCCTGCGAAGGTAAAACAATAAATATTTTATGCATGCATGCTCTACCCTCTACTTTATTTGGCTACTTTTATTTCTGTAGCCGTTCAGTTTAAATCTATCGGTGTATTCCGCAAATTATCACAATTTCACACACTTTTGACAATGTGTAGGTTTTCGGTGTTATTTTTTTACAGATGCCCTAAGAATGTCTTCATCTATGTATGAAATATTTGGCTTCGGAACTAGTGGACAAGTCACACCAAATCAAAATACGAATCTCTTGATACGAAGTTCATCGGCTCACTTTGGTATTAAATTGCTAGTTTTTTTTTCTTCGAAATATCGATGTTTTTCTTTATTTAGCTGTCTGATTGAGTCTTACTGTTTTGTTCGATTTGTAATTTTGTTATCTTTGGTTGCTTTTATTTAGAAAATGTTAATAAAAAAACTGGGTACATAAATTCTGTGTTAATCAAGATTGAGTAGAGAAGGATCGACTGCGAATCTTCGACAATTAGTTAGCTGCGGAACCCTTAGTTGTTGTTATTATTGTTGAATGTCAGATTAATTCCGGCACGCTTATTATCTTTTATTTATTTTTTAGCTTTTGTTATATAATTTTCGTATTGTTTGCATGTGTAAAGTCAATCTTTTAGTTGATCGTAGTCTTGATTTTAGTATTTTCGGTTGTTCGAATAGGTACACCACCGTCAACACCAGCAGGATGTGTCAGCGGTTACGTGGGCCGTCGACGAACCGATCTGATGCCTACAATTCCATCGAAAGACCCGTCCCAAAACAATCGCAAATCGTTTGCACGTTCACCAGGTAGGGCTTATTCGATGTCGCGCTTAGACCAGTTATCGAAACCACGTAAGAGATCGGATTTGGCACCAGTGTCAGAGATCTCATCTCCGAGACCTCTAAACCATTCCCAACCATCCTCAGTTAGTCGTAGCATGAGCCACTTAGCTGTTAGTAAATTAGGACCCCAAAGACCTCTGCGTAAATCTGATAGCCGCAGCATGCATCAGCTATCTGCTGCTGCTCCAATGCCACCACCACGATCGACACGTGCTACCCAATTGCGACATCAGAAATTGGGGATTGCTGGCAACAACAATCAGAACGAAGGTACGCTAAATGTGAACCGATCGTTACTTTCCGATCACATTACATTTTAGTTATCAATCTAACAACACAACTTGCGCTTCAACAAGAACACATGACATTGACAAAGGGCGTCCGCAATACTTAAGTAACAAACAACAGCTACCTGTGAAGTAATCTGGTGAAGGTACTTCTAAATATATATATATCATAGAAATGTTTCCGAGGACCTTGAGCTAAAAGAAAGAAAATTGATACTACACAACATCGCAAAAAATGGCACACGAATATTCTCTTAATCTATTGTACAGATGGTGTTTGGTCACAACGATCCTATGTCCTTTTCATCTTTCCTAATATTGAGGTGATAGGGTTTCTCATTATGAATCATATCCATTGCATTTTTAAGTAATGCTTTTAACGTTTGTAATTAATTATGACTTTTTGTTCAATTATGCCTTTTATTGATTGGATGTTTGAACGTTAATTCACATTAACAACTTTCAATTTACTAATAATTTATTTACGAATTTGTGATGTTTTAGCTCCTTCAAGACCGGGTAGTGCACTCAGTCAGCAAAGTACTAGCAGCATAATTAGTTCTGTAAATATGCGAACAAGACCGATAGCCGCCCCTAGAAGACCGAGACCTGCTAGTATAGCGGTAACTGGCGTTACTTCGGCTGCGGATAAAATGGACAAGACCACGAAACCTCCACTACCCAAGTCAAGAAAGTCCAGCTTAGTTAAATCTCAAGACAAATTGAAAAAGAAATCAATTACCTCTCCAACAGAATCGACACCCAAATCTGTATTATCACCAACGACGACTAGCAATCCGATCGTTAACAGTGTTGTTGTAGAACAGCCGAATTACGATATTAATTTTAGTAATGCGAGTACTAAACTATTAGAAGAACAACCAGAAACAAATCAGATGACACCACCTCAACCAGACAATACAGAAGATAATAAACAATCAGAAATTATCACTACTGAGTATGATCTTATGATAATTTATTATCGTCAAAATTTTGCATGAATTTTGTGTTTGTTTTCTAGGCCTTTGATAGATATTGAATCCGAGTCGTCACATACTCCAAAAGATGAACCTACGACTGCTGTCAATAAAGTTGAACCTGCGGAAATTGTCGAAGAAGTAGTAACGACTGGGATGACTGAAGAAGCCATACCTAATGATGCGGAACAGATGAAATTAATCAATCTCCAAATTGATGATGGGGATGCAAATGAGATCGTTGATATGACAGCTTCAATGATCAAGGTGCGTATTACGACTGAGGAGGAAGCTAAAGCTGCTTTGGCCGAAAGGAGACGTTTAGCTCGAGAAGAGGCCGAAAGGCTGGCGGAAATGGAAAGGCTCAGAATTGAGGAAGAGAATCGTTTGGAAATGGAACGACAGCAACGAGAGGAGGAACAACAGCGTGTTTTAATTGAACAAATGCGAGTAGCAGAGCAGGAACGATTAGAAGAAGTAAGATTTTAAATAATGCCTTCATATTTGCTTGAATTTTATGTTTCGTTATTGCGTAAATAGGCTATTCGTGAAACTCAAAGAAGAGAAGAAGAAGAAAAAGCTCGAAGGGAAGAAGAAAATCGTCAAAAGATAATAAAAGAAGAAGCCGATAGGAAAGCACGCGAAGAAGCAGAAAGACAAAAGGCTGAGACGCAAGAACGTTTAAAACATGAGGAGAAAGAACGCGAAGCGAGACGAAAACGCGTTGAGGCGATTATGCTCCGTACGAGAGGAAAGAACACTCCTCCACAGGTAACAAATGTTTCTTAAGTTGCTTTGCTTTTGCAAAATAAACGCTTAGGACGAAGCTTTTTAATCAATACGTATTTATATTATCATTTTCTGGCACATGACAAATTTACTCATGATATTGTTCATAGGTTTAGGTTTAATTGTTAATCATTATATAAACATATGATTTTGTATTTATATATCTCAAAAATGCACCTAAACAATTCATAAATAAAATCCATGTTAACTAATTTTGCTGTCGCTTGTATGTTGCAATATCACATTCCACATAGTCATCTTCATCATCATCATCATCATGTAAAACTTAAAACCATGTTGTTTTTAATAGACTGATGAGAAAAACGAAGAAGAAAACTCTGAGACACTAAATGGTTCAAAATCGGAGAACTCTGAGAATGGACACAAAAACGGCAAGGAGATCGATACCGTCGATAACATGTAAATACTGAAAATCGTATGCAATGCAAAATTCTAAATAAAATTCATCCGTATCGTTTTTAGCATTCCTGTCGAGACCCTAAAGAATGCAAATACTGTAAATGTCGATTCATTAAGCACTGACGACACTTTAAATTCAAATAATTCAAATAATTGGCAACGCAACAACCAGCAAACTGGTGAGTAAATTAATTTAGTGCTAGAATAGAAATACAATAGTTTCGATTAGTGCATTATTATTATTATTGTCATTTATATCTTTCCAGATTTATTAATGTGAGTTGCCATGAATTCGTAAAACACTAGGTGCTTGTAATTGATTATTTTTTATAAAATGAAGAAATCGTAAACCAATTTTAGTTCAGTTTTGGATGATAAAATGATGACATGAGAAGTTAACTAGAATTGCCGTTTGTTGAGTTTTTAAATGATGATAATATGTTAATAGTATTGTTTTTTTTATATATTAAAATTATTAAATTATGATATAATTAATAGCATTGTTTGTGCAATAATGTTTTGCAAGACACGGCAATTTTATTTAGGTATATTAATATTTAGATATGGTATTTTGACTGAGATTTTGACGAGATGAATTGAGAAAAATTATTGTAATTAATACTAGCATTTTTTTTTTCAAATCTTTAACAGAATTAAATCCTGATCAAAATTTACAAGTTTACTTTCTTAATTAGCAACAGTATTAAAACAACTTTTTACGCACATCACTTTCACACGTTTGTGGCAGTTAAAATGATACGAATCACAACACAATAATTAATAAGAAATAAAATATCCATCCGAGAAGCACTGACAAGTGATAATAAAATAAAATCCACCTATTTAATTTTTTAATTACATTTTACAAGTTGAATCTACTTTTCTATTTCATTTCTAAACAAACTAATTTTTTTTCTTTTGAGATGTAATTTTGATCAGGATTGATATAGAATAATCTTCCAGCTCGGTCTTTACTAGTCATCTTATTCGAATGAATTTTGAGTAATTATTTTTCAACATACTAATTACTAATGAAGGGATAAGTTTAGAGTTGTATCACCTCATTAATGCCCATCGATTTGCACAGATTATCGTAGAAATTAGTAAACTAAAAATAATTGAAATTGCCTTGCATGTTTTCAACTTCATTGTTTTCATTATTCATTAGTAATTAAATAAATTAACAAATAAAAACACGAAGCGTATGGTTCGAAACGTGATTGAAGTATACAGGAAAGGATAAACTTCCTTTCTTTTATATCATGGATACGAAGAGCAAATTTATGTAAAGTATTTATATATTATTAAAATCGTGTCGATGACGAATTGAATATGTTTTAATAAATTTTAAATGTAAAAAGAATACGGCACACGAAACAAGAAAAACACTCACATTTAGACGAGAAAACACGATTAAATTGTTGGCATTCAGTGGTGTAATTTGTATTACTACTTACTGCAGACAAATTCATTAATATATATGCATGAAAAAAATAAATTAATATATAAATTAACGCAATTTACATGCATCTATATTATGAATTGCTGCATTAATACAACATACCCTTATAAAAACTATACTTCATTCAGTAAGTGTTATGCATTAAGGTGTTTCTTTTTTTTACAATAGAATAGAAACTATTACATTATCGATTTAATATGGAAAGGCATTTTAAAAGAATTGTTTCTACTTATAAAGGGCCTTGATGTTAATTCGTATGTTACAATAATTTTAAGAACATAACAGATACATATTTAAATGAAGTGAGGAACTAATTGATAAAAACAACTACTTGGTGTAACAAATGTTCAACTATTTAATGTATTAATTCAAATTCTTAATACCAACAACATCTTATTGAAAATCATTTACGATTTCTGCAGCTGCTTTCGAAGGCAATTCATTGTACATTCTTTCTAAGTAATGAAAAGCTATTCAATTCCAATAACTATGTACACGAATTAGGTGTAGCCTTTATTAATATTGTAAATGAATAATTATAATTAAAATAAAATATAAATATTAATGATATTTTAATTAATTGATCACTAATATAAATAAAATAAAAATGGTAGCAATTGGTTTGTCTTCGAAGCAGTTGATTTATCTTTCTTTATTAACAAGATATACCTAAAGAAACTTGTAAAAAAATCGCTTGTTAAACAGTGCTTAATAAAATTAATAGAATTTATTTATCAAATAATCTATAGTAAAGTGATTATTGTCGTCATACCATAACGTTAAAATGGAGGAATCAAATTTATTTGTATGTATATGAAATGTTCTGTACACAATCACAAATCAGAATGAAGACAAATAATTCGTGACGATCAAATTAACATGTATTTATTATTCCTCGAGTCACTAATTATCATTGATTGGATTATTATTTTTTAATAAAGATATTACAAAAGATTTATTATTAATTATTTTCTAACATTACTATTATAGATGAACTATGGAAATGTTTCCTTCTGGACATTAGGACATTTAAGTGGACATGACACTTTCATAAATGTCTGGTGGTGGGACCAAAATCAGGCACGAAAGCCCAAGGTCACAAATTAACTTTAAAAATAAAACCTAAAATGTCTGATGATGAATGTCCAAAGCATGACCGGGCATTTATTAGGACACTTATTGAAATAATTGTCCGGACATTAATCATCTCTACAGTTATTTTATGTGTTTCCCAACGTAGACGGTGCTATGTTAATATACCGTCTGTACATTTCTTAATTGAAGTCTACGCTCTTTTCCATTTTTCTTGTCAATTTACTTATGCGGCAAAAACTTATTTAAGTTTATTTCATAAACTTTGAAATGTTCGTTATGGAATCAACGATGGAATACAGCCACAACTTATGTGTGTAATTGGAATTGCATTGGGATTGGGAATGGGAATAATTTGAATGTATTTGTTATTATATTATAATTCAAATTATTCGTTCAACTACGTACTTATTTAGTTTTCGGTTTTCAAACAGTTTCTGTTAAAACATGAATTTCCAAATCAGTTTCGTAAAAAATCGTTCTTTCGCGTTTTTCGTGCTCAAAACGCTCCAATCCCACGTTTTCTGATTTTTAAGAAATATTTGAAAAATCGATGAGTCTGGAAATAATTCCAAGAAATTCTAAAATCGTTCTTTCGCGTTTTTCGTCCTCAAATCACATGTTTTTTGATTTTTAAGAAATATTTGAAAAATCGATGAGTAGAAATAGTTCCAAGAAATTCTAAAATGCGTTCATAATATACCAATGTAGTTAATTAAAGTATGAAATTAAAGCGGTTGCATAAAGTAATTGACGCATGCGCATCGAATTGTGATAGGAAACTGTAATCGTCGATCGTCTTTTGAAAAATTTCAAATTCTTTTAAATATCCCTTTCTTGATTTTTCTGGTAGTGTTTTATTTATACTGTTTGCTGCCACTTCACGAATTTCGGGGGGGGGGGGGGGGTACAACTTAAATCATTATTCTCCATTACAATTATAAATGTTATTAAATTCTGCTACTGTCACGTTCAAATGTCGACCATTTTGATAGCAACGAAATTTGGCTTGCCTACCATACACTTTAGAATTGTATTTTTTATTTGCTTTGTCCATTTTTATTCTATTTACAGTTAAAATTAGCGCAAAATAGTATAAGAAATTCATGCATCAAGACGGATTATAAAACTCGGCTCGTTTTCCAAACTTGGACTCGGTTTTATACTACAGCGTCTTAACGCACTTATTACTTAACATACTATTTTCGAGTTCAAAAGTCTCAAACACAACGTTTTCGGATTTTGAAGAATTAGTATTTCTAAATAATAAATATAATAGAAAAAACATTGTTTAGTCTATATAAAAAAAATAAATTTTGAATTATTTAAGATTTTGTTTATTGTTTCTGTTTGTTTGCTTGTTAAAAACATTAAACGAGAAAACTAATGAAGATGTTCCACGTTTCGTCATGATGACGTCAAAGAGCATTTAATTTTAATTAGCCGATCTGGTCCACTATGGCAGATAAAAGGAACACCTCTGCACCGCCAAGGCTCCAATTCCCTTCGTTCGAGTTCGTGATCCCTTTGTAAACGCAAACGAAAATACGAACTCCAACGAATAGAATTGGAGCCTTGGATGTGCGGAGGTGTTCCAATTGTAAGGCATAGTGGTCCGGATCAGCTGTTCCTTTGAAGGTCAAATAGGTCATCCCGGGGACATGGGACATAAAATCCGCGCCCAATTAGTGATACAGATGAACTCAAATTCATTACTTGCTCCGTATGTCAGAGGTGTTTAATTAGAATTGTATCGATATCGACGAATATCGAGGGGAAGACAACTAGTTACAAAATTGTACACTTAGTGTGAATTCCCTGGTAATTCTTCTATGAATTCATGTGAATTCAGTGAACATGGGTGCGTTTTTTTGCCTAGCCGGAGAGCATTCCAGAAGACGGAAGAGCCATTTTATTGATGACTCGAGACTCTCCAGCTCTCCGATTTCTGTCCGGTCTCTCTAGACCCGAGAGAAAACGGAGAGGTAGGAGTGGGGGCTGATTTGTCACGCTTCGACCAGCATTTTCGTCGACTTTCGTATTTCTTAACCTAGAATACCTCGGCCGTTATTAGAAGTTCCATTTTCTGTTTTGGACAATAAAAATCGAGATAAACATCCAACCAAATAAGTTAGGATCGTAAACATGGCGCACGAATACAACGCACTGCGCAAGTCACTCCCCAAATTCTCTGCAATTAGCTTTTTTCGTTTTTTTGCCGAGTCTCTCGTGGAATATTATTCCATGAGAGCAAAAAAACGCAGCCACTATGTTGCTGACAAATATGGGGGTCGTTCCGATTTAGAGAACATGGTTGGTGCTAGGGTGCTCACCCATTGATTAAATAAGTGAAATGAACTCGTAAATCGCTAACTGGAAATTTAATAAAAATTTTCTACACCTATTTAGTTATATGGTCATTATTAGCATTTTTCAGTGAATAATGGTACCTATAATTTACTACCGTGAGTTATGGATTTTCATAACTCACTACAGTTAGTTATGGATTTCCTAA
>JARJEB010028272.1:0-13508 GCA_030264535.1 Liometoxenus newtonarum
TTAAAACTAAAATTCATCCAAGCATCCAAGCCTTAAATAGGACTTGGGAGGCGTGACCAACGTACACCCCAAGTTGAAAGAAATGTAAAAATTCAAAAGCGACACGGCAGCGCCGACTGGTAGCAAAAATCATATTGGCAAATTGGCCGCGGGACGCGGTCGGTATTGAAATTTTTAATTTACACGGAATTACCACTCTTAATGTTCCTCACTCAACGGTTTTAGTAAAATATCAAGAACAAAAAATATTTTAAATCCTATCAAAAAAGAGGAATATGGTGAGCCAATATGTAAACAACTAACAAAATGTCAAAAAGGACGAAAATATTTGAGACTAGTCTAGACGAAAGTAATTTATTTTTTATTTCGTTTTCAAATAGTGTTTCCAAATTTATTCATTGCACATACATAAGAAAACGTAAAAATCAATAAATTTATTGTAAAGATTTATTCAATATCATCATGTAAAGATAATAAGAAGATAGGCAACATTATTAAGGAACCTGTTAATACTCCCGTGGGAATTAAGTCAATTTATCGCAAAATGTAGTAATATTTGAATCGTGAAAATATATAATCAGAAAATCCAACAACTTAAAATGATTAATTCTCTTCAAGTTGAACAAGTAATTAATGTTAAGAGCATTAATTAGATCAATAAGCTCAATAAGAGAGAGAGAGAGAGAGAGAGTGAGAGAGAGGGAGTTGAAGCGCTGGAGAAGTAAAGTTAGCTCTTTATTGTGCCATCGTCATCGACAACTTGTATACGCATATACAACTTGCGGCAATGCACAAGAACAATTTAAATTAATTAATGAGTAATTAAGTGTATTATACTATAGGGTGCTGCAGGATTGAAACCAATGCGTAACTTTATCTTATTCAAAATGGAAACACATGGATGTTTTTAAAACACCCTTGATATGAATATAAGTAAGTTACTTCATGATTATTTCAACTCAATATTCGGTTGGTAAGTACTTAATACGAAGACGAGTTGATCGTATTGTATACCTACATTCATGTAACAAGATCCTGGATGGTTTTAATCCTTTAATATCAACCCAGTCGCCGTAGATATGTAGTTTCCAGTAGATCGTTTTTTGTTGCCGTTTCCTGGATTCAGCTGAGTGGAATCAGGGAGAGAGAGTTGGGTTACTTCGCATCACTTCCAGTTCTTGTTCTATGTAAGTTTCGACAGGAGGTCTTTCCCACAGTCAATAGCATTATGTTTTTCTTCATATTGGTTGGTTATATGAATGATTTCATAAAGCTCTACGATTGATTTAGTTGTTTAGGGCCAGCAGGAATGTGCCTTGTTCGGGCTCAATAGGAAAGTGAGAAGAAACATATGATTAGTTAATTTACACATTTAAATTGAAATGGCGCCAAGTATAGAGTAAGTATACGCAACGTCTATGTTAAAATTCGTACCCAACACTAGAGTCAGTGCTAGTGGGCGCTGAACTAGAAAAACTCCAGATTCAAAACTGCACCAATTAGAGTGACACTTATGGAAATATAGACGCAACATAGCTGAATATTTAAGATGAAAGCGAATTTCAAGAGAGACGTTCCGCATTTTGTTCTATTTCTACAATCATCGGTGATGTTAGTGTTTTGCAGTGTTTTATTACAGTTTGTGCAGTGTGCATTATTATTGAAAGGACGCATTTTATTTTCTAATTAACATTTGAAAGTTAATCAACATCGCACGTTCGAACAAAACTGCATCCCATTATAACTAATCATGGAGTATATGGGTTTCCGATGATAGTGGGCTGCGTATTTAATTAATTAAAGTGATTAAAAGCCTTTTGTACCCAGTACACTCTATCTGGACTAGTGTCAAAGTTATTTGGCATTGTTAATTTATTTCATACCATACGACATAGTTTGACAGCAGCAATTATTTGATTGTTCAAAACATATTTGCACGTACAAGAATAAATCTTTGTCCTTTGTCAAGTCCTTCTTGCTACTTTAGTGGTCTTAATGGCTTCTAGTCGCATTCTATATAACTACGTATAAAATTAGGTAAAGTTTGCGGTCAATTTTACAAAATGTGGTCTTAATAGGAAGTCTAAAGAGCCTTCACCCATTTTGTACTGGCAAGGACGAAAGGAGGATCGAAACTTTTCGCTGGATGTTGAAAGGCATCCTCTTGCACTCAACCTCCATTGAATAAACCACTTTGCATTTACGCGAAACTCGCACATTAAATATTAATGGAACTTATTTCCCAGTTTGCATTTCGTCCTTATCAGGACGTGGCCAAGACTGCTTAAAAAGGTTAGAATTAAACGAAATTGTCGAACGAAAAGAATATAATATCAATTTAAGGACTTTTTGGAAAAGTTTTAACCCACAATGTGAGGGCAATAAATTAATGTGTTTGTGGGTAGAAGTACCATTTGGGAGTGTAGTACTCTCATCGGAAAACGCATGCAGTACTTGCGAAAACCGCTAAACCGAAAACCGTAACACGTCTGACTCTTTGGCCACAACGCAATGCGATAATTTAACAGCCTCAAGATACATGCCGGAGCCATACAACTCCAAATATTTTACGCCTTCACACACACATTCTCTCTCTCTCTTTCTCTTACACCTAGTGCTTTGATGTATGTACATTCATCATGGCCATGCTGGCGTTTAGTCCCGACGCTGCAATCTAACCGACATCAGGCAACCAAGTGACGTGTGCAAATAAATCCCGTTTTACCTTTTTCAAGGATTTCTTTTTAACGTAAACACATGCATTCGGCAATGCTATATTATGGACAAATCAACAATTTAGTAGGATAAAAGGCCTGCAATGGAATTATACGTGTTACTCGGTAATAATAGAATTGACATAATTTTCATGTGCCGCGTCATCCACCCGAACGCATCCCTCAATCAGATTATTCCTGCTATTTATATATGTTTGTACGTACGTGCTTCCTGTTTCAACGTCGCAGTATCTAGATTTATACAATTCCTGCTGCACACTGCATAGCCAGGAACGTGTAAGCTAAACCAGAAACACGATAGCTTATCGATGTATTTTGATGTTCGTTATACGAGGTACGAGTTTCCTGCTAGTTCTGCAATATGAAACCCAGACATATTGTATTATATTATATTACAATTTGTGATATGTAACAAAACGACGCCAATAATAATATTCCCGATGTAGGTAGGTATATGGGGATTCGTTTGCCTTGCTTATTTTCTATTGCATTTCGCATGTCGCTTAAAATTTTACTTCTTCCTCTAGCTTGTTGTGATACTTGCAGTGATTTAAACAAAGCGCAGACAAAGAGATAAATTTGTCGATGTTAATGCTAAATTTTGCTTCTTTGTGTAATTAATTTTAATTAATGCGTGTACACACTATGAAAAGTGTTTGTTTTCGTAATGGATGTATGTATGTTGCATTTACGCGCTAAAGAGTCGTCTAGTTTGCAAGTGTTTACTTCAATGGTATCCAGAATCGGATCTATACCAATATGGGAACCAGTTCGACATGATAAACAATAATGACAGTAATGTCGTAGTGAAAGCATCATAGGGTAAGGGGCTGTGAGAATTTATTAATTACGAAAGCGGGGAAAAACAAAAAGGAAATGTCATCTTTTGGAAAAAGCAAACGACAACATAGTATTCGACACACTCGACAATTCAGATCCAGATCATGTTCAACCACCAAACAAAGCGATTCCTCCTTTATTTCCCTCGTTTAATTTTCCATAATTACAATTTAATTTATAATTAATTATTGTATTATATAGGAAGTAGATTGTAAGTTTCAAATTTAAATTACTTCAATCACAAATTTCTAAATCCTGACCTACTTACACATATACATATAGTCTTGTGTGGAACAATAGAGATGCATTGAAACATGATGATGAGACATGTATAACTTCCTGTTTTATATTATTCGTCGCTACACGTATTGGTTTGTACTTGTTTCGCGATAAATTCGCGAGTTTAACAATGTCTATTATGTTGTTCGAGGCTGTGTTGGCTGTTTACAGTGTTTCTGGCGTTTGTTGTCTCGATTGCGCTAGCTGGCGGTTTGCAGTTGATGTTTTACTGATTTTAACATGGATAAAAGGACTTGTACGTTAATGTGCGTTCGTTTATTCGCTCAAAATTGTTTCTAGTATACTTCTATGTAGTTTATCTCTGTGTGTTGGTACATGCGATGTTTGTTTGTTTTCGGTTTTGTCGTTTTGTCTTTACAATATTATTCCCCGAGTCTTCTATTCATATTTACAGTGAACTAACTCGACAATAAAGGGACGCTTGCAGCGCACTAACACATTTTTTACGACAAATTAAGTTAAAATACAATTTCAACATGTTTTAGGAATAAGAAATTATTACAAATTTATTAAATATACATATACTTTGTTCCTTTTGTATTATGAGATTTTGCTTGTGAGGATTCTTCATTTTTAGTTGATTCCTGATCTTCTCCTTCGCTCACATCGAACACCAAAAAGAAACAAGTTTTTATGTCCCGATAAATTGACAATAAATTAGTCTTTTACGTTTCTTCAAGTTTTTCACTTCATGCCAATACGCTTTATTCGTTTGTTTTATCTCTATATTGCACGTTCACTCATCTAAGTATAGGAAATATGAAGAAGTTGTTCACTACGTGACAATGTCGACTTTTCCAAGTCTTAAAACTCCCCGGACAGCGGTCAGTCTCCTCGCAATATTATCTCCTTTGACAGCAAAATCCTTGCTTTCAATACTAGGAGACACGTAGGAAATAAAACTTGCTAGCGCAGCTTTATAACCATTACAACGTATAAAGGGTCTTTCGGAAACACCACAAGGAAAGAAAATATCCAAAAACTTTGATCCCTTCTGTGAACAAATTCCATGAAGTTTTCTAGAAACACTTTGTATATTTATTCTGTAGTTACTTCCTGTAACTCCTCCCGATCTGGGGCATTGCGATTTTATATATTATATATCTAGATCACACAAATCTTATCAGATTATTCCATTCCAATAAGTTTGCCCTTTTTATGGAATGGCTTTGCGAAAATGAACGAACGCCTGGAATACTTATACCTCCACATACAAGTTATTTCATTCATTCTCTCAACAATTCCACTATAAAATAATGTCGTGGATCTGTTCTTTTATCCCTCTAGTTGTAGCCCATAAATATCAAAAAAAAAAGAAATCAGAAATCAATATTCCGATCCAGCACCTTCCAATCTGGACGATAATCGGCCTTAGCTGTAGCTGGATGAGCTAAATCGATTGAATTCTAAATTAATTAAAACGCATTTCAGAATTACACAACGTCTTGCCTCGGGTGGAAAATGTACAAGTACAGTACAGTACAGTGGCATGGCAGGCATGTGAATGGCATTGGCAGCTATGGGCGGAATAGTGCTGGAGGAAATTGAGTGAAATTCGCTTCACGTACATGTACAAACACAATCAATAATGTTAATAATCTATTGATAATTAGTGCTGTGTCAGCTTGTATTATGATAACCGGATTCATGTTTTAATGCTAATACCCACATCCGCAATGAATGAGCAAATAACCGTCAGCAGCATAAGGCACGCCAAAGCACGACACAACACATACTTATGAATAAACATGTGCTGCATGCACTGAACGTGTTTACATGATTTGTAATTTAATAATTGACGATTATCATTTCTGCGAGACGATTAAACGCATCCTCGGACAATAATTTTTCCCTTACACATCTGGACCCCCCCCCCCCTTATCCACCTCAAATATATTTTTTATGAACTCGTTCCTGATAATCCTATAATTCTCTCTACAATCATCCGCACCTATTGTAAGTGGGCATAAATAGAGAAAATATAATTTGAATTTATGATATTGTAATGGATTCTTGTATTGGTACGTTTAATTTAAGTTATTAGCCGACATTTCAGCCTCCGTGAATTCAATTTATTATCAAAGCGACATGTGAACGAAGTTGAACCGGTAACGTTTGCTCATATAACCGTGGAGGAGATGTTGGCAGGCAGTACATTCCTCTTAGTGGCATTGCAAAGCAACCACAGTGTGTCGACACAGCCGAAACCGGCGATTGACGTTCTGCGGTAATTTCGACACGAATATAGTGGAATTGGTGTGTGGTGTCAGTAAATGAACCTGAACCTGTGCATGGATGCGATGCTTTTATTAAAGCGCCACGCGCGTATCCAACATCCCGGAAAATGCATAAAGCGGAACAATTTTCTCTACGCCTTCTTATATAGGTAGATGCGAAAAACGAAACGTAAGAATATTATACCCTTGGGCGCTATTAGAAAAACGATGCGTGGCATGAGTATAACTGTGAGAGGTGAGGCTGTTTTTGCTCGGATGGCTTTTCGCTATGAGAATTGCGAAAGAATACCCTGTTGCAAATTACCCACAAAATAACTCGGAATAACTGCGAACGAACGGAGCAAGACATGCGAGAGCACTCCACACAATTAAATTGCATTTTCGAACATTTCCCCAGCAGTATGCAACGCTGCCCAACCAGTCCCTTAGTAATTCAGTTCGGTCGATTAAATTTCGTATCTATATGGGAATGCAGACAATCAGTTGATTATGTTTCGCTCAACTCAACTCACACCCTCGAAATCGAAATTGTAATTGATAAAGTATCTATGCACATGTTTTAGAATTGGAATTTTGTAACTCTACATGTAGGACTAGTAGTTATGCAATAATTTTACAACAAACAAAACTCTTGCAGTTGCAGTCAACTATCAAGAGGGGTAGATTTGCAGGTTCTGCATTTCCACTGTTAGCACAGACAAATCGGGAAAGTTTGTTATTGTCGCCAAATTTGTGAATCCTTTAGGACAAATAAATTCGACAAACACGACAATTCGAATGTATTGTATATTGTTGAACAGACAGCGAGATTCAGTCGATAACGAAGGCACTCGGTCTATCAGACTCTCTCTCTCTCTCTCTCTGTCTCTTTTTTCGTGTTCTGCTGCTAGAAAACCAACGGGTAATTGGTTTCCATGTTTCCCACTAGAATTGTAGTTCCCGCAGGGTACATACAGTACTGACCGCACCGACCCTTATTTCGATTCCCAACGGTGAGATAACACTTTTTCTTACTCTGATCCTCCTCGATCTCTGTACACCTGTCTCGCAATAGGTACTTCTACATTGTTGCAGTGATACGCTGACGCTGGCGTTCTATATCAAATCGTAAATAAGAGGCTCATGGAATTCATTTTACGCCCTGCAAGGGCATATTGTATGTACATACAAGTACGTAAGTACATAAAGGACACGAAGAGGGTGTAGCAATGCATTCAACGCAAATGTGCAAGTGACATCGTTCGAGTCTCAAACTGAGAGAGAGCTAATCGAATATGAGTTATTGGCGATTATATAATGGACTAATAGTGCCCGATTGGGGGCAGAGGGTTACCTGCTGCATTATGCAACGTGCCAGACAGCACACCAACCCCCATTAAACTGAACCGTACCATCGGTATGTATTAGTTTATGGAAGGCGCTGTGGAATAATTTGCGGAGTATTAAATCAATCCTGGAATTATTGTTCGCTTTAATTTCTCACACCTTTTAAAAATTACTACGTGGAGACGCAGCATTTTAGCGAAATTAGTCAAATGCGCATTGTAATAATAAATCCTCAGATTGTGCGGGACTTAATTGATTTACAGGGTCTTTTGGAGGGATTAACACACAAAGGTAATCCCAGGGTCAAGTCTTATGGCCTATTGATAATATAATATTCCTTTTCTATGGCTGCCTTCGTATCCTGAGGCTGAAAACCGCGCAGACAAATAGATATTAGATATATTCACGTCGTAGTCGAAGTCGAAGGATCATGTATTTGACCCTTCGTCGGGGCAACCCTTCATTGGGCGTATAAACGACACGCCATGGTCTCGCTGTGTATAGATAGGTACGTCGGGTATAGGCATAGGAAATCCGGTCTGGTTCCGGTACAGACAGGTTGCGTGCGCCACATGAACCAAACACAGCCCTAATTGATAGATCTACACGTGACCAAGTCCAATGCCATTAACTGCACCGGAGATGGCACGCGAAATGAATTATTCACGAACGTGCTCACCAAGGAATGACGGGCGCGTCACGCGTGGGGGAGAATTACCTTTGGGATTTCCACCAAACGTTCACTATAAAGGTGAATAGCAAAAGCCATAACGGATTGAGCAATAGTGACGGATCAGAGTAAAGACAGTTCAAACGACCTAATACACCGGATTCAGTTTCTCAGCGCTGACCGTATAACGGCAATAACTTCTTGTTTGATTCCTCCATACGGACTTACGATCTTATCACCAAAATATCATCATGAGTCGGGACCGGATTGAAGACAAATGCGCTTCCGGCTACCTCTCCACACTACAGCATAAAACCGAACAATGGACAAATATAAAACTCAACATCTTACTGCGCGTCCAGCATTTCCACAAAACATTCAGGAGAGATGTCGACTAATCCGAGAGTGGATCACCCGTAGCGTCGCTAATACTCCTCTTCGCTCCTTTAACATTACACCACTGAAAAAGATCCAACCGAATTTATTGTGTATCTAAATTTCATGATGGAGCTTGCTTCCATTGTGCTATGTGCGCACTCAGTTCCTTTACAAATTGCCACAGCTTGCATTTTAAGCAATACAAAAGGGAAGCCGCGTTGTGCTTCTCTTGCCTGGCTCAACGTCGTTTAATATTTTTTTGTTAACATATAAAATAACATAAAATAAAAATTTCCGCATGATGAATATACGCATTCTTTTGTCGTTACGCGCTTGCTTCTCCTCTCCACGGCTCTGCTACGCGGTGATCCTGATCCTCCTGCCAAGGTAAAAGCAAAATATGAATGTAAATCTTAACAAATTTTATGTAATGCTTGATCTAATATAGAGCGGGATCAACCATATATTACTTGTTTTGTGCGTATTTTTTGGGGGAGAGAATTCCTGTTTGGGCTGCTGAGCTGATGTGAAGAGCTGCAGGTGCTCGGAACATCGATCCGTTTATATATTGTACCCACGCGTATACATACATATAGTGTAGTAATATACTGACAGCTTTTAGTATGGTGATATAAATTTTTTCTCATATTTCAATATCGTCAGGATATACTTCGTGTCCTTATACTGTTGCAATACAATAAAATGAAAAGCACGCCAAAAATAAAATGAAAACACGCTCAGGAAGCAGAATGCGATGGAAAGGGTTGGAAAACGGGCTTGCCACGCACTATTTTTATCTATTGGTATTGTCGCATTGGAACAACCTTAAAACAGTTCTATTGTCGTCTAATGAATTTTACAGTTGCGTCAATTCCTATTGCTGCTGTAGGTGCTTATCAACAAATGTCAACGCTATCAGTTTTTTGTTTCTTCCGAAAAATGTAAATACATTGAGGCATATATCAGTTGATATGAATTCATGCAGGTTTTTCGGGTATGGGAAAAGTTTTTATTTTTCAATTTTTAGTGAATTCGATACAGCCACCAGTTCGTAGAGCAGTCGGCATCTAAAACCGCTGAAAATGCTATCGTCAGCGAAAGTTTGGCTTGCGATACGGTCGGTTCTAACATCTGCAACTAATTTCCCAACACCCGAACAGTTTTCCTTATATATGCCCAACTCACTTGCTCTCGTTCTTAAGCGATATGGACCTTTGGTGAAAGCTATCCAGCAGCCTAATCTCGTTTAGCACAATTTAAATTTAGCTACAAGTACCTACCACACATTCCCGTAGCCCCAATGTTATTATTAATGTTCTGCGTCATCGTATCATATTACTTTAAGGGTACTAGGGTTGCTGATACGCCCAGCTGAGTTTGAAGTTGAGGTGCAGTGCAATTGGTACAAGAATGTAATCAATTTTTAAATTAGCTTGCGGGGTCGAATCTACGATGGTGTGCTTGTGGCTGTTTGGGGATCAGCCGTAGATTTATCAAGGCACAGTGCCGAAATCCTCCTTATAGAGCGCGAAACGCTCGGTTTTGTTCTTACCGCTCTCTCCGCGCGTCAGCCGATTACTCGGGTAATGAAAGAAGCTTTAAAAATCATTATCGCGGATTGGGAAGATCTATTGGCCTTAGCCTAGATACGCTACTATCCCGTATATTTCTTCACCTCCACCCTTTGCAAATGCCGATTCGTTAATGGAATAAGATGTCGTGTCGATGAGTCTACGATTTCGTAATACGCTTTATTTCCTTTCCGCATTTAATTCACCTGATCATTTACGTATTTATTGATGCGACGTTTTAATATTATGTTCGGCGGTGCAAGGCCGTGCCTACCGCTACGGCAGGGTGGAGATTAAGAGGGACGAAAGGACGAGAAACGAAACGCGAAACACTAAACGGTCTACGGCCTCAACACGGTAATGACCTTTTCGTTTCTCTGCCTGGCTCCTTTTGCCTTTACCTTCCCGGCACCTTCACCATCACCCCGTTGTTATTAATGAAGCCATTAGAGTTATAAAATGGCTTTATCAGATACAAGTTCGCGTCCCGCACAATTTCACCCTCACAGGGCTAAATACATTGTGAAAGTCGGAGTCAGTGCGGTCGCAACAAACTTGGTTTGGCATAATTAGAAAACAAACGAATTTTTTGATTAATCTAGGGACATCCCTGATAATCCTGAGTGATAAACATCGACATGTCCCCTACACTTTTGAATACGTTTTCGTTTTGGTTTTTTTTTTTAAATTTAATAACCGACGGTGGGATATGATTTATACTCCTGTATTGAATATGCGCTCCTGCGTAGCGTATATTCGTAATATTTATATCGCACTCCCCGGACTGGTATGACATCCATGCACCCCTAAATATAATGGAACGTTTAGATTTTAATATCACGACGCAACGCGGCCACGCAATTTAGGTCTAGGTGATGGCACTGGCAGCACTGGCTACCACATGGGTGGTAGCAACGGTTGTTTTGTCATAGCATTCTTCTGCAAATTTGTTTTCCACCACATACGGGTCTGTGATTGTTTATGCCTGGATCATTTTGGTATATATTCATTTAAGTTCCATTAATCGCGGATTTCTCGCCCGGACATCGAGCAACTGACACTGATAGATAGCGGGACAGCACATTCAAATGAAAGCCTTTTGTCAGGTATATGACACGCTCAGAAGCCATACTGCCCCCGTATACAAGCAAACTTCACAATCCTTTTCAATGTGCGACTCCCTATGAGCTAGCTGTCTAAACATGTTTTCTCAACCTGCGTGTATACCCAAAACACTCTCCCTCTTGTCTTGTCTTGGCTTGTCTGCTTTAGGTATATCGACCGAGAACCGCAACACCGCAGCCAGTTCGTTCAACCACTTACTTGGGATACCTCTTCGCATCTCTCGCGATTCACCTCGGCATCTCATAGCTCCTTAAGGATTAAATGGTCGCGTCGCATTCTTGCGCGCAACTCTTTACACTGTGCCGCCGACGTCGAAGCTCGACTCGGCACGAACGATTTATCATTCTTCAAGTAGAATTGTTTTATCTCGCGAGCAACTTGTAAACTATAAAGGCAGATCCTTCAAAACGGCGTTGCCTGTTTTCCAGCTACGCGCTTCGAATAAATCTTGCACAACATTGTTTCTCGTTTTAGATAACACTTTGCAAAGAATGATTCCAGCCAATCTACTCATATAATATTGGGCAAAGCCTAATCTAAAACATAATTACATTTGATCGCACATATCACAAGTGCGGTACTATTACTGTCAGATAAATTTGCCATGCCAAGAAGTGGTAATTTCTGGGTTTCACTTTCCGGTAATAACATGGTGCTGCTCGCTATACCTATGCACGCAGATTGATAATTCGATTACATTGTTCTAATTTTAATAATGGGCGAGATTAATGAAGCCCCACGTTATACTTGCCGGAGCTGTAGCGCGTAACTGGTAACTGGGCAATTAGCCAGATTGCGAGCAACGTTGGCACGTTGGAACAGCTCCTGCCAGGTAAATAAGAAATGTCCTACCCATCCCACTAGAGTTAATCGCCGTTGGTAATTGTCGAATAATGAGATGATGGCAATTAATTTTATGATAGATGGCATCACACGATCCAACCAGGTAGTCGTCTTTGGACAAACAGACCAAAACGAAGAGACCAACTAATTTGGAATCGCTCGTGGAGGTAGCGCTTTAATTACCAAACTATAACTGTTTAAAGTAATTGCATTGAACGAACGTACTGTAAGTTGTACGTACGTACTGACATTGTACATTGCGATCCGAATGTTAGTTCGAAAGGGGGAGGTTGAGGGTTGGGGAGTCCGTTGTTCCGGTTGCCCGTCCGCATTGCAGTGCTTCGCTCGCTCGCTCTTCTCTTCCCTATGCTATTCTACCACTACCACTACTCTCTGCCGCCGCCGTAACTCGCACAGCATCGCATCGCGCCACCACACCACATACAACCTCATCATTTGCTCCGGGGGGAAAGCTGTCGCCCGGAGTCAACAAATACGACTCTACTTGTTCGAAAACAAACAGTATCTGTACTAACATGTTTGCTGGCGACTAGACTTATTGTAAATTTAAGACTATAATTTCGTCCAAGTTATTGCTTTGTGAGTATAGCCCAACAATACTGCGCCCCATCCACCATTTACCTACCTTCTGGATGGAGATAAACGATTTGCTTTATTTCATTTGCATATTAATTATGCAAATATTCCAAGGGATGCCTTATTAAATTTGCAATTATTAAAACGTCATTAATTATGAATTATGGTTGAAACTGGTGGTTAGTGGTAGTGGGACCTAGGAAGGGGGCGAAAGAAAACATTGTCGAAATAAGCCCCCCTCTCGCGTAAATTAATGGCTCCGTAATAAATTCTTCAGAGTGTTTTGCTATAAATTTTTTAGCCTGTCGAGCATTCTCACTCAGTGCGCCCTTATCGCTTGAATGTTTAAAAAGCCATTTATTTGAGTCTCCCTAACGTCCGCTCTTTGGGATGCAATTTCAAAGGGTTTGTCAGAGTTCTTTTTCTTTTTTTTTCAGGCCCGTAACCGGGTAACTTCAGCTGGGATTATCTTAGATGGCACCTAAACCACATAATCCAAGGATTTATAAATGCGATGCTTCAATGCATCCATTGATCCATCATAAGTCAGAAGTGAACAAAATTTGTTGTCTTTTGAAAATCACCTTCCGTCATTGCTTCTCAAAATGGATGGACCTACTATGAAATCGTTGACGCAAGGATCACTTCCTACATTTGTTGTATTTCCTCCTTCTGTTTCTGATATCAAGCAATCGAGACAATTATCGAATTACTTAAATCCAATTTCATACATGTGTGCTGGCGTCTATTAGATAAACTAGTGTCTTAATTAGAGGTGTGCAGTTTAGTTACTTTTAAGTAGTAGTAACGATTCGTTACTTTTGCCGCGAGTAGTAGTTACAAAGTAGTAGTTACTTTGTAACGACTAGTCGTTGCAAGTAGTCGA
>JARJEB010028286.1:0-20975 GCA_030264535.1 Liometoxenus newtonarum
ATCATAGCACATTAGATTCTTGCAGTTCATTGTTTTGAGTTTGTTACAAATTTTAAATTTTAGGAATTAATATCTCCGAAACTATGCTCCCTACGAAAAAATGTTTTAGGAACTAAAATGTATAGAATTACCAGAGCTACAAGAATATATTTTTTATTTTTACCTATATGCAATATTGTGCAACTTATACGCAAATCTATGTTTTGACATCCTAGTAAAGTGCCCTTCTTTACCGACCAATTTCATTTATATTTACTCCACGTTCTCATCAGACGGACATCTACCCACGTACCAAATTTCACCTCTATGCATTCCGCGGTTTGACAGGAATTTTGTTCACAAGAATACACAAAATTTGACACTTTAGGAATTAATATCTCACAAACTATGCATCGTACGAAAAAAAGTTGTAGGTGTTAAAATGAAAGAATTCCGATTGCCTATAAGAAAAATTTTGTGTTTGGCCGTAATTCGCAAATTTTTCTCTGGAAATTTACATTATGGGCCCTAGTGCCCTTCTTTACCCACCGATTTTGCTGAACTTCGAACCAGGGCTGCCCACCGCGGGACTGAACCTCTGTGCCAAGTTTCGTTCCGCTCCGTTGCTTGGTTCAGCCGGAATTTTGTTGTATAATGTCAATAAATTTCATATTTACCTCTATGACTATCCCTTCACCAGAAAGCACTCCGATTATATGTACATATCTCTATGAAAGTTTGCGACTTGACTATTTAGTGTGGACGCAAACCTTTTTTATGCATATTTAGGAATTAATATCTCGGAAACTATGCTTTCTGCGAAAATTTTTTATAGGAATTCAAATGTAGACAATTTTAGACGCTACATGAATATATTTTTTGCTTTTGCCTAGATGCCATATTTAACCAGTTATATGCAAATTTATGTTACGAAGCCTAGGAATTAATATCTCACAAACTATGCCTCCTACGAAAAAATATTACAGGGACTAAAATGCATAGAATTGCCAGAGCTATAAGAATATATTTCTTATTTTTACCTATATGCAATATTTTGCCACTTATACGCAAATCTATGTTTTGACATCCCAGTAAAGTGCCTTTCTTTACCGACCGATTTCATTTATTTTTACTCCAGGTTCTCACCAGATGGACATCTACACACGTACCTAATTTCATCCCTATGCATAGCGCTGTTTGTCAGGAATTTTGTTCACAAAAATACACAAAATTTGACACTTTAGGAATTAATATCTCACAAACTATGCATCGTACGAGAAAAAGTTATAGGTATTAAAATGAAAGAATTCTTTATAAGAACGTATTTTTTGTTTGGCCGTAATTCGCAAATTTTTTTCTTGAAATTTACATTATGGGCCCTAGTGCCCTTCTTTACCCAC
The DNA here is from genome assembly GCA_030264535.1 of Liometoxenus newtonarum. Classification (NCBI taxonomy): domain Eukaryota; kingdom Metazoa; phylum Arthropoda; class Insecta; order Coleoptera; family Staphylinidae; genus Liometoxenus; species Liometoxenus newtonarum. Next base: position 1,380 of record JARJEB010028286.1, read on the forward strand.
CGATTTTGCTGAACTTCGAACCAGGTCTGCCCACCGCGGGACCAAACCTATGTGACAAGTTTCGTTCCGATCCGTTGCTTGGTTGAACCTGAACTTTGTTCACAGCTTACACACAATCACACAGCCAGATTCACACAATCACACAGCAGATACACATACACAGACACACACACACGGACATCAAGCCAAAAAACACTTTTGGGGAGCGAAATTCGTGGAGATCCGTCGAAATCCCGACATCGACATTTCGGGGTGAATCCAATACTTTCCTATACTATATCTTCGGTATAGTATCGGAAAGTAAAAATATTTTTTTAGTCTTTAAGAGCGGAGATTGGACAAATGCGTTTGCGCTGCATTACATTGGCTATGTTTTCCTAATTAAAATCTTCAATTAATTGCGGATTTAATTGACCGATTGAAATTCTGAAAACAGAAGAGTCACTACATGCAAAACGATAATGAAGAATTTATTTCTAATTGAATTTTGATGGTTGGAAAGTGTGCGAGTCCGTACGACTTTTGTTAGAAGCTTACGTCTCCTACTAAGAAATTCTTTTTGTATTACATTGAGAATTAAATTGCCGAGAGCGTGACAGTTTGAAAAATATGGAAATTGTTAATTTTATGTAAGATTTTCAATTTGAAAATTATACTTGCAGGGATAACGGAAAGTTGTTCAATGCGAGTCCGTACGAAGAAGATTACGTCTCCTTCTAAGAAATTCTTTTAGCAGAACTAAATTACCGAGAGCGTGACAGTTGAATTTTTTTTGAAATTGTTAATCTTATGTAGCTACGATTTTTAAATTGAAAATTTATTGTACTTATAGTGATAACTTGGGCAAAATTCAACAAGAAATAAATTTCTCATAGTCGTTTTATTGATTTGTGTAATTTTCAGAATTTCAATCGACCAATTACATCCCCAATTAGTAAAAATAATTATGAAAACAGTCCAAAATTCTACAACGCACTCGTCGAATTTCTGCTCTTAACTTAATAAAATATTCTAACTGTGAGTGAAAGATAATAAAGAAATTGAAAGTTTATTTATGATCTGTTGAAATTGTTAAATTTAAGTAATATAATATCCATCTTCTCTACTCTTCCATTAATCAATGGCTGCGTTCTATTTGGGCATTTACATGCTCTAAGCGCTCACGTTTATAAACACCCAAAAAGGAACGCACCCTATTTCTAACAGTTACGTAAAATTTTAACAATATTTTGTAACAAAATCTAATTATATAAATTAACTAATTATATAGAAAACTAATGAAATGTTGAACTATCGAAAAAAATATTTAAAATTAACCTGACAAATGTTTTACCTGAGGCGTAAATCTTCCATTCGCAAAACGTATAAATTCTTTATATATACCGTGCGTGGTATTTCAAAATGTTACTAATGGGAAAAATTAATAATGCTGATGGTTGCTCTCCAGAAGATTTTTTTGCACAATATTTGTCAACCTATTGACCACATTCTCTGCGAAAATTGGCATCCCATACGAATTTTTTCAATTGCAAAGACCAAAATGAAATTTCAATTAAAAGTGCGTTTAAACGTCCCGCGTGTAAGAGTTTCAGTTGCGTATGCAACCCAATATACATCGCTTTTTTAGTTGACAAATATTGTGCAAAAAAAATCAAAGTGATACGATCTTCTGGAGAGCAACCATCAGCATTATAAATTTTCCCATGTAAATTCCCCTGTAACACTTTGAAATACCACGCACGGTATATATGATTTAAAAGAAACTAATTCTAAACTTCAGAACATGGTAAAATCAAAAGATTTAAATATTTTTTTTTACTATCTATCGAATTCACGGCAGCATATTCAAAATATCAACTTGTGACCTTTCCCCTTTCAGAAGATTTTATTACGCGCATCATAAGCTTTGCAAGCGCGTTTTCGAATAGAAAGTATACCGAATGCTCTGCTCACAACACTGAACTTACAGTTGATAAGGAAAGTGTATAAAATCGACACAATTTATTAGAAATTTGAAGTACTTACTACCAGAAACATCTAGTATTAGTCGAAAACAGAAAGTAACACGCCATTAATTTGAATTCTTTTCAATTAAATGTTAATAATCATTTAAACTTTACGCAGTTGTATTCACGTCGATTCAATGATTGTATTAAACAATTTTGTTTGAAATTGTAGTGTTCTGTTCAGAAGTTAAATTAAGTGTTAAGACTAAAATAGCCAATGAAGTATTAAATTTCCAATATTCATTTACCATGATATAAATTAATAAGTTACTGATTAAGAAATTGAAAAAAAAGAAAAATCGTTGAAAGAAATATTCACTAAGCAAAGACAAAATGACTTTGATATTTTTAACAGGTGCCGCTACAATTTTATTTATTTTAGTATCAATTCCAAGTAAGTATAGTGATTTCTCAAAAATGTGTTTAATTCATACTTGAAACATTCTAGAATTTGCTTTTAATGGTATTAATTTAAATCTTGGAAACCACAATACAGAACTGCATCATCAAACTACTCCAAAAATTCCGAACCGATTTTCAGATTCCCCTAATGGAGAAAACGAAATTCTCAATGATATAATGTGTAAGTGATTTTAATTTTCTACATACAAATTCAAATATTTCAATATTTATTTTTTAGTTTCTCCTGAAGTATTAAAAACCGATTGTACTACTGAAACTTGCCGATTTACAGTGCAACAAATTTCGGAAAATCTAAATCAGTCAGTGGACCCGTGCGAAGATTTTTATTCATTTGCCTGTGGGAATTTCAAAAAGCAGTATCCAATACCAAAAGACAAATCCGAAATCTCCCAATTCACAATACTCGCTGACATTGTAAATGCTCAAATTCTGGAGTTGCTGCTCAAAAGTCCAAAACCAGATGAACCTGCTGTGTTTCGAAGTTTAAAGAATTTTTATCAGAGTTGTATCGGCCAAAAACTGCAATCAACTCAAGAAGGCCGTGAGGATGTTATCAAAGTATTAATGGAACTTGGTTCAAATACTTGGCCAGTATTGGATGACGACAATGGCAATACCTGGGAAGATATTTATTACAATTTGTACAAAATTGGTTTGGATCCTAAATACCTGTTCAAGTACTACGTCGATTCTAATTATACAGATTCTACGATTAAATTGTTATCGGTAATATGTCTTTAGGGATAAGTTTCTTACTTCAGACTTAATTTTCCATTTTCAGCTGGAAAGTGCGAAATTTATTCTTAACCGAGAAAACTTAATAAAAGGCCCTGCCTCGGCAAACGTTAAACATTATTTTAACGCAATGCTTGCCCTAAACACATATTTAAATGGAGATCGTAACACTTCCGTAAGTGAAGAAGTTTTGCGACAAACTGTTGAATTTGAGATCGAACTTGCCAAAGTATGAATAATTATAATACTTAGATGTAAATGTAAGGCATTTACGAAAACGTGAACGGATACCTTAAGAGCGTTCGTTTAGTGATCGAGTCACTGTGACCCGATCACTTCAAAAGTGATCCTACTCAAAAGGTGGATCACTTACGGAAAACTTGAGTTCTTTGGTTATGTTTAATTATTTCAAAATTAAAACTGAAATTAAGAGAAAACTCAATGACGATCTATATAACAGATAGTGATATATTTATGTGCTGGCCCAACAAAAAGTTATTCTCCTATGAAAACTGAGAAAAAGATGAAGATTTGTTTTCATTAGAACATTGACGAATAAAATCGAACTGGAATCGCGCGGATCACCTCAAATAAACTACTCGATCACTGAGGTTTTCGAACGAATTTGAGGTGATCCGCACAATTCTAGTTCTTTTATTCGTCAATGCTCTAGTGAAAACAAATCTTCATCTGTATCATCCCAATCTTCATAGAAGAATAACATTTTGTGCGGTTGTTATCCAGATCGTTATTCAGTTTTCTCTTAATTCAGTTTTCTTTTAGAAGTAATTGAACATAACCAAAAAAATCAAGTGATCCACCTATTGAGGAGGATCACTTTTGAAGTGATCCGATCACCGATCGAGTACCTACGTTTTAGAACTAAGGTCACAGTGACTCAATCACTAAACAACCGCTCTTAAGGTATCCGATCAATGATCGGATCAGTTTTCATAAATGCCTTTAGTGATCTGTCACGTGACTCAAAGTGATCTGAAGTGATCCAATCACCGATCGAGGACCTACCTAAGTTTTAGAACTAAGGTCACAGTGACTCAATCACTAAACGACCGCTCTTAAGGTATCCGATCAATGATCGGATCAGTTTTCATACATGCCTTTAGTGATCTGTCATGTGACTCAAAGTGATCTGATCAGTTTTCTTAATAGATGCCTGTAAACTTACATGTTTTTTGTTGTTGTTTCAGGCGAAGATACCCCTCGCTGAATTACTCAACGATCTTTCAGCAGCTTTCAATGTCTTCACACTGGATGAACTCACAGTGAAATATCTCCAGTTCCCATGGTCACGATTCTTCAAGTCTTTATCGACACCGAATATTAATGTAGATGGTAATTTGAAAGTAATTTTGACCGAACCGACGTTCGTGGCAAGGCTGATCCAATTGTTAGAAACTACCCCACCGCGAGTGGTGAAAACTTATTTATTATGGCGCGCAGTGTACGATCTCGGCGAATATCTAAATGAAGATATTCGAAATATACGTGACAAGTTGACGAGAAAAGTTGTCGGGGGTGAACAACGAAAGGGACGAATGGATGAATGTCTTGAAACAGTTAATACAAAGTAAGAATTAAAATACCTACCTAATTGGTACAGTTACCTACATTGAAATGTAAATTGTAATAAACTTTTTACTTTTAGTTTTGAAGTTGCGTTAAGCGCCCTTTATGTGAGAAGCTTTTCCGATGAAAATTCAAGACTGGAAGCAATCAAACTAACAAAAATGATGAAACATTCTTTTAAATCAGTACTCAACGAAAGTCACTGGACAGATGATGATAAACTAAATGCGTTTGAAAAGGTTGACGCGATGTTTGAAGATATTGCTTACAGAAAGGAACTTCTAAATGATAATAAACTTTCCGAGTTTTATCAAAAAGTAAGCCATATATTTATTTTATTTTACCGATGTGGGAACGTGAAGCAAATATATTTTGATTGTAGATGAAACCTATTGAACCGACAGATACTTTATTGATGTCTTCGTTGAAACTTAAAGCATTCATACGGGACATGCCATTTTTACAATTCCAACGACCAGTTGTTAAACGCCTTTGGTACGAACGAAGTTATTCGTATAAAATTAATGCATTCTACGATCTCGTAGACAATAGTATAATAATTCCGGCAGCTATACTTCAAGGTGTATTCTTCAATGCATCCCGACAAAAGTTTTCGAACTATGGTGCCCTTGGCTATATCGTAGCTCATGAAATAACGCACGGTTTTGATAGCACTGGCAGACAGGTCGACAAGGACGGTAATCTTCGTGAGTGGTTGAGTAACGCGACGCAAAAAGACTTCGAAGGGCGACTCAAATGCATTACAGAACAATATAATAAATATACGACTGTTGATGACGTGCAAATCAATGGTGCATTAACAGCTGTAGAAAATGTAGCTGATTATGGTGGCTTAAAAACGGCGTATCGCGCTTATCAACATTTCCTGACAATGAACCGGAATGAAGATGAAGATGCACTACACTTGGGTTTAAACAATAAACAATTGTTTTGGGTGTCTAGCGCCCAAATATGGTGTCACCATGCAAAAGATGAATATTTGAAGTATACAGCAATGACAAACACGCATCCAACGAATCAGATAAGAGTTAACGGCGTTTTGCGTAATACGGTTGAGTTTAGCAATGATTACAATTGTCCATTGGGCAGCTATATGAACCCTATTAATAAATGTATGCCTTGGTAGAGATATATTGGTTGTTTGTTGTCGTATCATAATCTTATTTCAGCCCTATTTTTGGAAAAGGGCACATAACACAAATGAGAACAAAAAATATGTATCAATTTTGACATTACGATGACCACATTATTAAGATACCACGTATACATGTCACTTCAAACCACCAATCATGAGTTTACCGAAAATGGACCTGTCTAGTCTAGGAAGTTAACGGTGTTTTGCGTATTACGGTTGAGTTTGTAATGATTACAATTGTCCATGGGGCAGCTATATGAATCCTATTAATAAATGTATGCCTTGGTAGAGATATATTGGTTGTTTGTTGACGTATCTCATAACCTTATTTCAGCCCTATTTTTGGAAAAGAGCAAATAACACAAAAGAGAACAAAAAATATATATATATATATATCATTTTTAACATTACGATGACCATTATCTTAAGATACCACGTATACATCCGACATGTCCCTTCAAACGACGAATCATGAGCTCACCGAAGACGCTCCACTCTAGGAAGTTAACAGCGTTTTGCGTAACACGGTTGAGTTTAGCAATGGTTACAATTGTCCATTGGCCAGCTATATGAAATGAACCCTATTAATAAATGTATGGCTTGGTAAAAACATATTGGTTGTTTGTTGACGTATCATAACCTTATTTCAGCCCTATTTTTGAAAAAGAGCAAATAACACAAAAGAAAACAAAAAATATGTATCATTTTTGACATTGCGATGACCATTATCTCAAGATACCACGTATACATGTCCTTTCAAACCACGAATCAATATGAGCTAACCGAAGACGGATCCGTATCTGAATCAAACACACTCATAGAAGATCCACTTATTGTTCGAGTCAAGGATGGGGCTCTCCCTTTCTTTTCCAAAAGACCACCTCCACGACGGTTATTAACCTTACGGGGACTCTTTCCTGCTTTGATTTTGCTTCCATGTCGATGTCCGCAAGCTGAACATGTACTCTTGACGTACTGCAGTTTCTGTACACGTAGACAAACACAATCCATTCAATCTTACATAAAAAGTAAAAGAGGAAGATGCATTATACCTTATTATATCTGTTCTTTCTTGGTTGTTCAGCCAACAACCGCTTGTTTGTCATCGCTGCGTCGATGTACGGAGTCTTCTCGTCCGAAGACATTTGCTGCCATCGCATTCCAGCTAATTTGAACAACCGTTTGCTGGTGGTTCCTTTATTTTCGGGCGCCCTCAGAAATTCAGTGAGATAATTCACAAATGAATTTGCACTATTGTATTTCGGAATTCGCGCGGATAATGATCTGACGGTATTTAATGAGTTCCGAGCACTCTGTAAATGTGAAGATAATAAAATAAAAATGTACCCTTCAAATTATTACAAATACAGACACATTTTCTAGATCCAGGTTTTGTAGGATCAGCCATTTCGATTTCTTAATACACAAAAATTAGAGTAGCAAGCCATACAGAAACATAACGAGAATTTTTCGCTACGAGAATCAATTTGGTAAAGTTTGTCGTCTAAAATTAACGTTGACATATCATGTCCAGGAAAATGAACCTTGCTTCTCACGCTTCTTGATCATAAAGGTTTGTAAATTCAAAAAATTAGTCTTGGAAAGAAATCTGTGGCGACACCTATAAGTGACCTTGAAATTAACCATTCAAACCTATGATTGTCGCACATGCGCAAATTGCTCAATAAAGATTAAGGCTACTTAAAATTAATATTCTTAATAATTACATTTTTCTACACCTATTTAGTTATATGGTCATCATCAGCATTTTTTCAGTGAATAAACTCACTACCGTGAGTTATGGATTTTCATAACTCACTACAGTGAGATATGGATTTTCATAAATTACTGCTAAATTAATAACATTGATCGCGTACATTCGTAGATCATTTAAAGTTAAATATTTAACGAATTTGAAGTGACCGATCCAACTTATCTATATGACCTAAAATCTAGAAAGAACCCGAGCTATGTGATACCGAAGAATTCCGACAATGGCTCTATGTGTATCGCATCGCCCGCCGTATTTTTATAGCTAATCAGCTGGTGCTTCGTTGTTTCATCGAGAACATTACATTTTTTTTTGTTTAATAGGTGTCGAAGGGGCAGAAAATTAGTATATTATTATATGAGCGATTATGACAGCCATTGCTCACGCAGATGATGTTTGAGCCAACGAGCCGTAAGGCGAGTAGCGCAATTCATCTGAGTGAGTAATGGCCATAATCGCGAATATAATACTATGCTCTTTCTACGCTTTGCACTATTTTTAACAAAAAATACAAATTGTGCGAACGAACACTAACTGAGAAGTGAAACAATATGGCGGGCGATTCACATTGAGCTCGGGTTCTTTCGAGATTTTAGATCATATAGATAAGTTGGATCGGTCACTTCAAATTCGTTAAATCTTGTTGAACTTTAATACGCGATCAATGTTATTTAATTGCAGTGATTTATGAAAATCCACAACTCACGATAGTGAGTTATGAAAATCTATAACTCACTGTAGTGAGTTATAGGTACCATTAATCACTCAAAAATGCTAATAATGCCCTTATGACTAAATAGGTGTAGAAAAAGTATAGTATAATATTCGCGATTATGGCCATTATTCACTCCGATGAATTGCGCCAGTCGCATAATATACAATTACGGACAAGAAAAGTGATTTTTAATATCATTTCTTACGAAAATTCTTTATATGCCTTTGTTTTTCTTATCAATTTGTAATATTTCTTGATAATCTTTCATCATAATTATTATATTGTCTTTCTTATCTTCTAATTTGTAAGTAACCAATACGTCTCAGAGTTTAATATAAATCCTGAATGACAAGAACGCATGGTTCCGTAGTAAAAAAATCCTAAACAATCTCACAAATGCCATTGCCACATTTGTCTCGTGAACAAAATAACAAATAAAACAAATAGTGGCAACTTACAAATGCGGATTGTACCCAAAATGCATCTTATACCCATGTGCGTACCAATAAAATCATAATTCAGACTTTCTATTTAAAAAATAGTCAAAATTTTTTCTTTCATCATCAGTCATTTGTCATGAAAGCACGCACATTCGAGAATGTAAATCGAGTCTCTCTAGTAGTGCCTCCAAGTGGCAACATTTTTACAACACAAATTAACAAAGTAACGTATGTTATTGGTACTTAAATGGGTATGGAAATATATCACAAATTGTCTACGTGTATTAATTATATCAGCGTTGATAGTGGTCTTTTTGTACAATCGATTCGAAGACGCAGTTGTATAATTTTATTTCGTGCTTTTTTCGAGTACGGGTATGTAAGAATCTTCTTTTTCCGAATGATAAATGCTTTTAGCTTCGCGACGTTCTTGTTCCGACTGCCATTCAACCTAAAAAAAATGCAAACACATTAAAAGAGATTTCAATTTAACAAGAAGAAGAAAAAATACCTTCTGCTTGTGCTGCTTCATTGCATCTAAACACCTATCCATAACCATTTTTTCAGTCAACGTACCATCAGCACTGGCATACGCGGCTGCTTGCCAGGAAACACCCAATTTCGCGATTTCTCTACCAGACATCCCTTGCGTCATCTTCGCCATTTTAGTACACAATGCACTATAATCGAACTGATCAACTTTCAATCTTCTAACACCTTCCGCTGCCGGTTGCAAAACAAATTTATCAAAGTACAAACGAATGAGACGCTCACGTTCCTCCAAACCAGGCAATATAAACTCAACCATCTCATCCAAACGATCATTGACAGCCCAATCGAACTGTTCCGGTGTATTCGACGCCAAGACTAACATAAACTTACCACTTTGCTCACCAGTACGGTACAAAAATGCATTTAATGTTGCACGCAAATCCTCAGAGATATTCTCCGAGGAACGTTTTCGCAGAAACGCATCCGCTTCGTCGATGAAAAGTATAAGACCTTTGCGTGTGCTACGCGCCCAATCAAATACCTTATGAACAGCAGTGACACCGTCTCGTCCCATAGGTGCAATATCACCACCCGTAAGAATAGCAAAATCCATGTTGGAATGTTTCGCCAATTTCTTTGCAAACATTGTTTTGCCCGTTCCGGGTGGTCCGTGCATTAATATATTTCTATACATGCCGTGATTCTGTTTGGTGTTTTTGGTGGCAATGGCAATGTCGCGCAGACGTTCTTCAAGTTTAGGAGCAAGTACAACACCTGAAAGGGCATCGCCTTGTTTTTCGCGCATTCGCTTCAACACTTCGATGGGATGTTTAAGCGAATCGAGGAAGGAAAAGCGGGAAGTTTCGCGGACTAATGATGGTTTACCAAGACGGGCTTCGATGAAACGGGCAGTGACGCCTGTAGTGCTCTTTGCCGTGTAAACACCAAGGGCCAAAAGCGATAATCCACCAACGGCAGTGGCCACTTTATTCCAATCTGTTAGCAATGCTTGTGCACCTTGACCTAGAACCGTTCCAGCAGTTCTATAAACGAAAATAGTAATAAAGAAAAGGATTCGTTGCTAGTGGACAGTGGCAAGCACTTACTTAATTCCTTCCATTACAGTTATCCGCTGTTCGTTTGCTTTCAATCTAATTTGTTCTAATGTTAAATCACGGTTTTCACGATCAACTTTTGCCTTTGCCCTCAACTCCGCTTCCACTCGTTTCATCTCGTTTTGATGCCTAAGGTCCATTTCATGTTCAATTGTGGCCCTTCGCATTGCTTCCTGCTTGGCAACACTTTCTTCTTGCCTTTAAAGTAATAAACAAACAAACATGAACTAAACGTAAATTATTAAAATTATTAGTTACTTTTTAAGATTATCTTCATTTTGTCGCTGTTGCTGTGCAAGTTGATCTTCGTATCGCCTCCGAGCTAATTGATCCTGATACTGGGCCCTATTCTGATGCTGTTTTGTCTCCTCCTGTAAGTATTTCCTCTTTTCTTCACCCTCAGCCCTCTTCTGCTCCAATTGCATTTGAGCAATATGCGCTTCATATTCTTTAACTTTGACTTGGTACTCTTGTTGTCTGGTGGCCTCTTGTAACTTGGACAATTCCAATGCTTCTTTAGCATGACCTGAAATAGAAAATCAACGCATGAACCTTTGATCTCTCCTCATGATCCTTATCTTATGCAACACCTTCATGACATAACCTAAGTGCATAGAACTTTCTAGTAAAGTTTTTGAACTCACTTGATCTCTCAAGGTCTTTGGCTGCCTGAGCTGCTCTTTCCAGTGCTGACGAATCGAAACGGTATGCTTCCATTGCCTTTTTTTCGGCTTTGGTCAGATTTGGGGGTTCGGCACCCCCGTCACCAGGAGAACCGTAACCGGGAGGCGGTACAGGCATATCCGCGTTTTGCTGTTTCTTACCGTAGCCAAATATCCACGACATGTTTAAATGATTTTTTTAACGTTTACAATTTTGATAACTACGGTAGAAACACTAATTTTGATGAAAAAACTGAAATTGATAAATCGTCACCACTAGTGACACTGGCGACATGTGTTTCACATGGACATGAAAGTTGAAATTGAGTCAAACCGAGCTTTGGCTTCGGCTTTGGCACGAGCACAAGGTGAATCACTTTGAGGTTATATTTTTAGGCTAATGTATGCAACCTTTTTAAACCGTATGTGAACGAGACAGTATAAATCCAATAGAACATATCAGCTCCATCTATCAATATATATTCAATTTAGGACACGTTCGACTTTCACCAGACAGAGCGAGCTCTTGTATTGGGTTGCATAAAGGATTGCATACAATATGAATAATTTTCCTATGAATATTCTATTTCAAAATCGCTCAGAAAGTCGCAAATCACAAAAGCTGAAATTGAAATGAGTCAAGCACGAGCCTTGGCATGAGCAGAAGACGAATCACTTTGAGGACTTAGCGTATATTGGGTTGCATACATGATAAGTTAAAATCTCCCAGAAATTTGCAAATCACAAAACTGTTATCGTGGCTCTAATGATTTACTCTTATAGTGTAAATTATTAAATCCATCGACATAATTGATAATTATTTTAATTTAAGAATGGCGTCAGATCATGAAGAACTCTATTTGCAAAAATTTAAGCGTTTTGTATTGTTCAGGATGAGGATATGCAACCTACGTAACCGAAATGTGAACGAGAGAGTATAAATCCAATAGAACTTGTCAGCCCCATCTATCAATTTCTATTAAATTTAGCGTATGTTAGACCTACAGCGAACCCGGACAGAGGGAGCTTTTGTGTTGGGTATTGGGTTGCATAAGGACATAAGGCTCTATTCCAAAATCGCCCAGAAAATCCCAACAAAACTCTTATTGTGGCGCCAATTATTTCCTTTTATAGCGTAAATTATTAAATCCATCGACATAATTAATAATTATTTTAATTTAAGAATGGAGTCAGATCATGAAGAACTCTATTTGCAAAAATTAAAGCGTTTTGTTTACGATGAGGATAAAATTGTAAGTATCTAACCTTATCGACATCAATCAAAATTTTTTTACGTAATTTCACCAATTCGTACATTTTCAAGTATTCTCTCTTTTGTTATTAATATTTCGTAGGTCACCGCGGTATGGTTAAGCAAAACGTTCAATTTGGATATCAAGTCATGCAGGAATTTGTTAAATCAATTCGTGGAGGATCAAAAAAGTTCATCACAATCAATCGGTGCAAGTTACATTTTAACCGGAACAATGCTGGACCTAGACACCGAACAGCTAACTGTAATGATAGTCAAAGAACTGGAACTTGAAATCAAAAAGAAATTATTTCATAATGCCCCGTCGCAAAGCATATATAGCGTGCAAAAGTCCAAAGATGTGAATTTAAATTCAATTGCATTGGTTGACATGTTCAATTTGCATCCGGATTCAGGCCCAATGTAAATATTTTCAACTTTTATTACTTTATTAGGTAAAATCTTTAATTATTAATTTTTTTATAGTTTGGGATCTTTTGTGAGTTCAAAGTGTATAAAACGTGACAATTTACGAACAAGTAGAGTTCTGCCCAGTGTAAGCAGAGCTCCTTCAACTGATAAATCAAAGGCATCACATTTATTTGCTAATAAAACCAGTACTTTAACAAAGACAACCCAGCCAGTACAAGTTGAAGTTAAAAAAGAGCCAGAAGTCAAGAAAAAAGACACTAAAAAGTTAACTAAACAAGGATCAAATGATAAAATGAATAAGCAAGGAAATAGTATAGCGAATATGTTTGCTAAAGCACCGCCGCCTAAAGAAAAGAAAGAAGCGAAACCGAAAGTGGAGCTGCGTGAAGCTATGGCTATTGATGATGATGATGATGATGATGATGATGATGATGATGATGCGGACGATGCGGTTGCAGAAGCTGAAGACACGGGAAAGCAAACAACGAAAGCGAATGGTAAACTAGGAAAGGATTCGCTGTATGATAGTGGAACCGATGAAGAAGCAAAGAAAGTTGAAGAGAAGAATAAGTCAAAGAAGCAAAGTAATGGTTCCGCGAAAAAGAAAACGAATAGGAACAAACGGCAGAGACAGGATCAAAGCACTGAACGAGCGCATAAGAAACGAAAGAGGATTCAAGAATATGTCGAGAGTGATGACGGTAATTTCACCACTATGGTGGATTTTCTTTTCGTCATTATGTTTAGATACACTAAAAATAAATCGGTACGGATTCGCACCGCACAGCTTTCCGGCCATATACATTACGATTCGGTAGAACTCGTCTATCTTAAAAGTAATTCTGATCGTAAAGTGGGAATTCTTTAATTTCGATGATATTTAACGTCAATTTCAATATTGAAGTTTATATTGTCAATTCATAGTGTCAGCGTGATGGGAGCAGCATTGTTTATTTCTATTCTTATGCTGGTGATTGTTATTGGATTGTTGAAATGGTAGCACATATCTTCCAAACCATTAGCTCTAGGTGAAATTTTAATGGCAAATCTTGCAAGAAATTGAAAACTAATTCGGAGATTATATAGATACTTTTATGCTACAATCAATATTTAGCGAGTTGAACATTTTGGCCTACGAGTAAAGGTTTCTTCTTTACTGGCCGATTTTGTTTATTTTTACTGGGAGGGACAGCTGCTCAGATACCAAATTTCAGTCCCATACGATGCTTGGTTTGCCCGCAATTTTGTTCACACACACAGACACATCAGACCATTAAATTGCATTTTTGGCCTGGGGTCAACGGATCTCCACGAATCAGGGAAAAATAAGACTTTAGTTTTTTTCATGATTACCTTACTTTCCTTCGGTTGTGGCCAGAAAGTAAAAACTGTCTGGGAAAATATTTACATAAACTTAATATTGTTGTAAAATATTGAGGCCGGCGCACCACCAGGAACTTTCCGTGAGTCCCGCCTGGCTCATCCGCCCCCTCGCTGATTATTCTCACTAAGGTTTCGTCGATGATGTCATTTCTTTTGAAATTTGACATCACCTCTTTTCTAACATGAATATATTAATTAAACATTTATGTTTTTTCTAGATTTGTTTGCTTCGAACGACGAAAAAGACGAATCGGCTGATATAATTGAGTCGGACGATGAGCCTGCTGTTCCAAACCTCGTTAAGCCATTCCCAGAAAAGAATAGGAAACGTAAATTTGTTGATAAAACTTATACCGATGAAGATGGATACATTGGTAAGTGTAATAGATTTTGGTTTATTGTCCTAATAATGCGGATTTACGGGCAAGTAATGACAAACGAACCAGTTTCAAGTTTGCTAATGATATTTTTGTGTATTTACAATAATCCGATTTGGAAGAAGAATTTTTGGCTGGGTCAACCGTAAAACCGCAAATTGAAATTGAAATTAACAAGTGAATTTTTACTTGTTATAGTAACAAAAAAAGAATATGTCTACGATAGCAACGAGGAAGACGATGATAAGGAAGAAGATAAAGAAAACCCTCAAAATATGAAGCCGCCACCTAAAGTAGAACCAAAACCCAAGAAAGTGTCGACCAAAGATCCATCGCCCTCATCGAAAAACAACAAAAGCAAGAAGAAACCAGCCAAACCTAATAATCAACCTACTCTTATGAGTTTCTTCAGCAAGAAATAATAGGTTTCAATTTGTTTCATCACAATTGTTCAGGATATCCCAATGGTTTTCTGATTTTATGATCATTTTATCATTAAAATTTTGATTTTAGTTTTAATTGTAGGTATTTCTACTTTCTGTATGTTTAGTTAGTAAGGTATTTTCTAATTCATTATTAATTATTTACAAACTTAATGTTGGAAGTTAAATTTATAATTCTTGGATACCGATGTCTTTCTGTCACCACAAACAATACTTTAAATGCCTCTTTGTATTCATAATTCTTAGAAATAGAATGGATAATTTGATGGTATTAAAACACCTCATTAAGAGATTTCCAGGATTGCACTTAACCAATTTTTAAGAAACGTTACCACCTCTCCAACATCAAACCAGCAAACTAAGAAGTCTTTACTAACAAAGCAAATTTATTGCATTGTTCAAATTCAAGTGCATCGAACAACATCGTCTTCTTTCGATACATTTACAGGAAATCGCAATTTACGTGATTTTGGGACTAAAAAATGATGGAAGTGCAAATTGAATTTAACCGACACAGTCGTAGATATAAACAATTTGTAAGTGCCAACGATATTTATAAGCAAAAAAGTGTTCATTTCAAATTATTGGCTTAGACTGTTTTTGTTTAAGTTTTTTATTACTAATTAATTTGTCATTTTTCTTGTTTCTTTTAAATTTCAGAAAGTACGAAATACTCGAAGAACTTCGACGCCAACACCGTCCCATCGACCTAAATATCAATCAATCCGACGGGATCCGCCTGTACAATCGCCAAAACAACCACCGTCAACATGCACGGAAGTCGACACAACGTACGTGTCGTACGTACAATGGCGCCACTATCTCGTCGTCGCAAATTCCGCAAGAAAATTCCAAGTTCGCGGCTGGAAATGCACCCCCTTCGACTCTATCATCAGTGGAAACATTAATATGGAATCCGTGAACAACAAGAAAGCAAAAGATAAGTCCAACAAGATAAAACAAACTGCCCAAGGTAATGCGAAAGACAGGGGCAAAATCAAAGTCGAGGAAGAACTTAATTCACGGATTATTGAAGTGGAAGATATCAGGGACCTCAAAGAACATTTGGAAAGAAGAAATCGACGTATTATGGATCTAATAATGCCGATTATTAAATCCAGTTTGAAGAAATTTGTGATAAGAAATGTTGCGAATAACAATGCGCCGTCGACGTCTACGTCAAGATCAAACTATGCAAACTTTTTAAATAATTTTACTATAAATCAACGCAATAATCGGACGGGTTATGACGATAAAGCTAAATTAATTGAGGACTATGATAATGATGAACTCGAAACAAAACCTTTTAGTAATTTTTAGAAATTTCAATTTTTTTCTTTTTTAGAATTGGGTTTATACTGCTTTGACTCCTGATTTTCTATTCCTAAATGTGTTTAAAATATTTGTAAATTTGTTTATTTCTTGCAATACCTATATTCATTTGTATTAATCGTAATGAAATTGTTCAAATTGTTTAATTGTAATAAAATGTAACTCCAAATAATTAAATTGTGTGTTCTAAGTATGCCTCAAAATGCTCAAATGTCAAAATCTCGGTCAAATCAAATATTTTAGCACTCTTTTTATTTCCAATAACTGCATTAGTCGAAAGCAACACGAATTGCTTTCATAAAAAGCATTGAAACCATTTGGACAATGTTGATTAACTCATAGCGTTTTCCATTTATTACAATAGCACTAGTGTTACACTGGCAGCGGGCTAGGGGCGGTCTAGTGTAGCCGTCAGTGCATATCCGCTGTTTGACAAGTGCAAGTGTAGTGTAAGTGCAACGCAGAATTAATGGAACAAGCCGTTAATTTATGGTACACTCTTTTCTACCAACAATTAATGTGTAAATAGCGAAGTAAATAGGAAATATGGTACGTAATATGTATGTGCACACACAGTGTTAAATGAAAAATGACGAGCAAGTCAGTGGGGGATACACTTTGTCTACACTGATTTATAAATGAGTCAAGTCAGTGCAAGAAAAGTGCACACTAGTTAGTGTACACCACTCTAATAAATGGAAAACGCTATCAAGTTCATCTTCAAGAGTGTTTTACTAAATCCATTCACAATATTGCTGTACTACCCTCGTCTCGTCCCTCGCCATCCCACTTTACCAATTATTATTTGGAGTTTCCACCTCCCCTTTCCCAATTCAAGTACCGAAACGAAGAACGCGTGGTTCGCACATGCATAAATACGAGTACGATTTCTCATTCAAATCAGTCCAGTCTTTATAAAGTGCAAATGTAGTCTACCTTCGAACTATTTAGAAAACCATTAACCAATAACAACAACCACGTGACGAAAAATTTTAAAAGTTTTTAGTGTTTTTCTAACTAACACGAAATTCCGTGTCCGTCCACAATCAACAAAAAAAGGAAAATGGAACTTTGCGATTTCAACAATCAATTGATCGCCATCGGTATTAATAAATACGAAAAAATTGTAAATATTATCATTATTATAATTAACTGAATATACTTATGGCGTTTTCGACTTTATGCACGCGGGCAGAACTAAACTCGACGAGGGAGATAAGATGCACTGGATCTGAAAAAGGGCAATTATTGCACTGGCACAGCACAGTTCAACTAAGCCGAACATGCAATAGCACACTAAAACATCTGAAATTATTTGACATTGACCTGTCAATAGTTTGGCCATATGGGTCATCGAGTGGGTCACGTTATACATTAACCTATAAAACAATCTGCCTGCACCGGCCTGCACTGAACTCAAAAGTATATCTAGAGACGGGGCAGAAATTTTTGAATTCGGTGCAATTTTCGGCTGCCTGAATGGAAGTCGAACATTCGGCACTCCCATTAAATTATAAGTCGAACATTCCAGCCTATACTCAGTGCAAAAAAAACGGCCTGAGTGCATATAAATAAGTCGAAAACGACATTAATCACATTTCAAATTCATAAGAAACTTTTGCCATGTTACTAGGAATAACTGACAAAATGTTCATTTGTTTTTTTTTTGTTTAATTTGTTTCATAAAAAAGAACGTGTTTGTGGTTTAACTGTTAACTTATAATTTTTGTTTTTAAATTTTTATAAGTCTGAAACCCTCAAGGAAAACATACCATGTACGGAAGCTACAACAATATTTACACCTTTCAATTCTTCGTTAAAACCCTCTGGATCATCCAGTCTTGACCATGAAGAAGACAACATCGCATATCTTAAAAACATGGATTCCCGACATAATCTCGTTCCGAATTCAACACGGAAGTTCGTCGGCTGGGATGGAAACATGATGGAAACCGTAACCGATGAAACAAGCAATTCGAGCGACATATCCTGCTGTAATATTAAAAGTTGTATGAAACAACTATCATCGCGTAATGAACATGAATATGTAATGGAAAACACTTCAAGGAAGAGTGTTCGATTTCATGTTCAGGAACAAGAAGGGAAAAAAACATCACACTTTTGTCAAATACACACTTGTACGAAATGCAAAGTCAATCCGGAACTTTTGCTTGAGGAGAATCGATATCATGATAGATTAATTATTCAAAGTTCCGTTGTTCCTCTTTTCGCAAAACGCTTGCGATCCTTTTTCACGATGGGAAGTACCACCAGCACCAACTTGAATGATTCATCAGCATCGACAAATTCGTCTAAATCCGTGAAAATCAAAAGAGCGAAATTTGATCGATCATCGAGTTATTGTCTACTTGACGATGCTGATGATATTTACTTTCATTCATCCTCAATGAGCAAATCACAGCCATATTAACTTTTCGTAAGTTGCGTAAAATATGTTTTTAAATATTTAAAACGAATATGTTTCATAAGTTACCGCATTTTTCTTTGCATTTTTAAGAATTAAGATAATAAATTTTGTATTTACTTTTGATATAATTTTGTATTTACTTTTGATATTTTATAAGTAATATTAATTAATTTTTGTAACAATTTACGGCGTTGAATATAATTTTGAGAGTAAAATAATCTGTTTTTATTTCTTAACTTCTTAACAGTATTACGAAAACGGGAATAACTTCAAAGCGAGCTATCCAAAGGAACGACAGCAGGTAGAAACATAAATAAAAGACATTTCGACCTTTTCAGTCGTATGGAAGTGCAAAGATAATGCCAATTACAATTTTACTTGCTTTGTTTTCATTCCCACCTCGTTTAGAATTAGATAATTTATTCCATTGCCTTTGCCAAGCAAATTTTAATGAGATAAACAAAACACAATATTCGCACACTTGTCGACTCAGCTTCTTACATGAGAAACATATCCCGAGGACAAGCTTCTTACTTACTAAGTGCAAAAACACTAAAAACAAAACAAAAATCAACATGAGTTCCAATAACAAGCAGCAACAATCTTCATCGGAATCTATTATTAGGTATATTTCTTTGTGGTTAACTTTTTGCACGCGTTAAGTTAAAGCTGTTTCTTTGTACCATTTCACGCTAAAAATTTAACTATTCTAACCCTCATCAGAGACAGTTAGAAAAGTTAAAAAATGCGCAGTTGTGACTTTACCTCTGAACAGAATGCGTCGAGTTTTACCGCCAGATTTCACGCGTTTAAATTTGAGATTACCATTTTTGCTTCTCGTTTTTGT
>JARJEB010028296.1:0-70445 GCA_030264535.1 Liometoxenus newtonarum
ATCGCTCCAGTGTGCATTTCAATGACTTGAATAAAAGCGATGTTATGGCCGCAGTCATATTTTTGATAGCCTGCTATTCGCAGTTAAGAGTTGCAATTATTCTAGGCCAACTGCGTAAAAATCCAAAAGGTAAAAAAATCAAATAATTAATGTGATTTAATGAGTCAAATACATTTTTAAATGAAATTTAAGATTAATATTCTTAAAACTAATGAATTTGTGTAATGCTTTACTGCTTTCGCCGAACGCATTCAGTAAGTGCTCCTCCCACAAATGCGCCCCAAATTTGAATTGACTTTTGTTATTAGCAAATTTGTCAAACAGATCAATCAAGTTTGAAGTTCATGCTTACATTTTGATTATGAGCGATGTCGTTATATCTGTTTGAATTCTCGTGCATGTTTTTAATGTCTAACGTGTGAAGCTGGTTGATGCGCACAATGTACTGTTCAATCAAAGCGAACTTACTGAATTTGTATGGTGAATTTGTGATAAAATTATAATTGCTAATCTGCTAAATTGCAGGAAAAATAGTAACAGATAAACATTTGATACCCCAGGGAGGTTTATTCGAATACTTTTCATCACCTCACATGGTTTGCGAAATTGTGATCTACACATGTCTAACCTTTATTCTTTGGGGAAACACTACATGGCCTTGGATTAATTTATTTGTCTTAACTAATCAGGTACTGTATAATATTTTCCAAAGTACGACTTTAATTAAATAAGCCGCATTTTAATCTTGAAAAACCTAACAAGACCTCTTACCCCAAGGAAGTGTCTAGGGCTGTAAGGAAATTAAACTCGGTTAGCATTCGAGTCACTGTTGCGATTGTTTACATGATCGAGTTAAAACAATTTCTATCGTAAACCGACTCGGTTAGTAAAGGAGTCAACTCGATTATTCTGGTTGATCGTTTGAGCAGGGCGTTGAGAGTTGACAGAAAACAGCTCCAATTTTGAAAGAAATTATTTGGAAACATGAATGAATCGATAGGCAATTAAATTTGATTGTAGGAACGGCTTAAGAAGTTTTCCTGCAAGAATATTTAAAATTTAATAAAATCTAATTAACCAATCTACTCTATAATTAATTTACTAGGTGTTAATTTAATGTGCAATTTGTCTATTTTTTAGGTGGAAATGATTCTTCTCACTCATTGGTGGTATCAGAAAAACTTCAGAGAATTTTCAGCCAAGCGAAAAGCACTCATTCCATTCATTTACTAATTATTACTTATTAGTTTTTAAATTTTAGTAGAGGTAACGGGTCACTCAAATTTGAAGTCCTTATTATCATCTTCAATTATTTGAATATATTTTATTGGAATTATATAATTGCACATTAATTGAATTGAATAAATATTGGGTGTTTGTCAAATAAATGTCAAGCAAATTCTATTTTATTAGCTAATTTGAACTAACTGAAACTGATATAAGTGAAAGTTTTATTTTCTAATAAATGCGACCACTCTTGACCCCACGCTGTCTCTTTCTCAATTACCTGTCGTCCGGGCGAGAAACTACAGTCTGTCCTGAAATGAATCGGACATGTCTCTCTAGGCCCTTGGTTCTCAAACTTTTTAAAGTCGCGGAACACTAAACTCAAACATTTTTGCCCGCCGGAACACCTAAATTTTAAAATGATTTATGATCTATCTATGATCTATGCCAAAGGATCCGATTCTCAGTTCAAATTTGATGGCGCGTAGATGGCTATACATCGTTAATTTCAAATTATATACATAGTTCATTTTTTTCAAGAAAAACTTGAATCGGTCAAAAAATCCATGAAAAAGTCCACGAAAAAGGGGAGTTCTCAATTTTTCGCGGAACACCTTAAGGAGGTTCGCGGAACACCAGTGTTCCGCGCAACACGCTTTGAGAACCACGGCTCTAGGCCTTTAATATAATAATCCTGTTCAATAGAGGGAAACTGCAACCAATATACAGAGGGTATATGTATAAAGAAAGTCATATTTTCATGTATTACATTTACCACAGCCGTAGTTTCTCTGGTATAAAAACATGTTTGACAAGCAAATTTCAAAGTAAAGCTGGCCCTACACCATGTTTCCATTTATGTGAGTAAATCGCAAATGGTAAGCGATGCATATAGCAACCGATTAGGCAGTTGTGCGCAATTCTGATTAACACTGTGAAATCATTTTTCACGTTGTTAGACTGGCCTCACGCACTTTTTGCAGATCAAACTTGTCAAGTTAACTTGCTCAAGAGGATTAAATAAGTGTGTATCTGTGCCGAGTTCTAGCCAGACACTTGCTAAAATACCTATTCTACGATGATTTGACAATTTTCATGTTAAGTGCCCTTAATTAATAAATGTGCCCTTAAATAAAAAGGTATTGACACAAATGTGATACCTTTTAGTCCGCCATATTTGCTTACACCATACAAACTGAAAGCCCAAAATCTAGACAACCCAAAGTACACGAACAAACGAGTGACACGCTAAATTTCATACCTTTTAGTTATATCTGCGACCAACTATGGCGATTTGGTGTAATCCACTTCTGTCCAATGGCTACACGCCCCTCGCCCTTATATTGACTTCATTCTCTCTATAAACAACAAGGAATTTGCGTTTCAGATGTTTGGCTAACCCTAGAAAGTGGTTAAGTTTGCGTGCAAATCGAAACGTGTTCAAACATGTTCCACATGTAACTTTTTGACTGTTTTGAAAGCATTATAAATTGGCATAAGTCATAAATAAACTATGTATTATATATTTAAGCTGTTATTATTAAAGTATAAGGACGCTTAAAACGTATGAGTTATGACATGGCAGAGTTGTTGTTGTTCTCTTATCGACTCGTTTCTGACGTTTCAATTTCAACATAATTATATCATTAACATATCGTGCCGAGTCGGTGGTCATGCAAATTTTCCAACTTTCAGCCGTTCGAGGGCGTTTCGAATTAATATATTATTGCGTTCACGTATATCCATATATAGGTATATTACATGCAGATTTTTTTAAAAGGGCACAATTTATTTCGCGACTATTCAAATCGCAGCCAAATATTTTTAAGCACAAAAATCTTGGGAGCAGTAAATATTTCTGTGATTTATTTTGTCTGAAAAAAAAATTGTTCTCCGGTTACAATTAAGAGATTAAACAGATTTATATATTTGTTTGAAATATATAATAAAACTAATTTATTTGTAAAAATTTAGGCATGTTTAGTACTTACCTACATGTGGTAGTGGTAGTAACATATTTAATAACCTTTGTGTGATAAAAATCAATGAGCAAGCGACACCGACAAAGCTTTACGACTGCATATAGTACGTGCATTGTGTAATGGTAAAAAGCTCATCCAGTTGGGAATTTGGCGTAACATAAACGTATATCGTTTATATCGGTTGGTTGGACGTGGAAATATGAGCGCTGTAACACTCCGTGAAATGTGCAGCAACACGACAAAGCACACATGTTTCCATCGAGATCAACAGCAGTGCCCATACGTACTTTTTGGTGTTCTAATATCAAAAGGAATTTTAGGTATTATTCGCTGTTTACGAGCGCGAACACTGTGTACCAAAACGCGAGAGTATTGACAGCTTTAAACATCAAGATCAGTGGAACTGATTGGAGTGGACAAAATGTTGAATTTTAGGAATGAATCTATATGCGCATTAAATTGTTAATTGTTAATTTGCATAATAATGAATCTATTGTGTGCATACTTGTTCAACATTTTCGCACCCGTGTTAACATTAAGAACTTTCGAATTGTGGGATTGTGTTGGATTTGTCCATGGGGCAAAAAAAGGTAATTTACTCAAAGCGGCTTCGAGCCCCATTGCATCCGGGTAGTCAGCAACATTGAAATACCACTTTGAACAGTACTGATTCTGGAAGAACATTTAATTGCCTATTTCCGTGCATAAGTTTTATATTTGGTCACTTGAAACTTTCAATTTATTGACTTATAAAAAGCACTTTAACTGTGCTGTCGGACTCTTCTCTTCCTCTTCGTCGAAGGAATATAAATTTAAATTAAATCCATGCTAAGTTAGTGCTGGCTTCTGGTTTTTTCATCTCTTATTTATTATTATGCGATGCCCAAAAATATCAGCTTAAACTAACTAACCATTTCTTTTTACTAGTCGAAATATTTTTTTTCTACGTTCACTCGCCTGTCATCGTTCTTCGAACCTCTTATTGCTTGCTATCTCTTTGTGTGTGAGATTTTCGTTTCGAACATCTATTTGTAATATCTTGTGGCATGCCACGGCTGAGTAGTAATAAAAAGCGAGACGACGTGGAGGAGCAGTACAACAGTGTCATATGTCATAAGATATGAAGCGGAGGCAGTGAGTACACGCACTCATGCGAAGACATATAGTCGTCTCCGCCTGAAAGAAAACGTATACGTACTGTCGTCCTGAAATATAATGCGACTTTGTTCTTCTTAAACACATACACAATGCCAATGACAAGTTTATATACAGGGTAATCAAAACGCAGTCATTGAAGAATTCAATTAGATTTATTCGAATTAAATTTTACATGATGAAATACGCAGTTTTTTTTTTGGTTTGTTGGATTTATTGTCGTTGGTTTTACTGTTGCAAACACTCTGTATGTATAACTCGCGCTCCTCACGAAGAGTAGAGAACAAGAAGACAAATACGTATTTTTAGCTAGTTGCGCATTAAAGCAACCCGACAGGCGTTATGATTTATGAGTGACGGTCCCTGGAACGGCGTCAGCTCTCGTACATCTCAATGAGTAATGTAATTTCATAATTGTCACTTCAATGTCGTTACCGTGATCAAATTACGGTAGGATGGACGGACAGTGCGGTGGCGATTCTATGTGCTTATCGACAAAACGCGACGACGATCAGGTCAGGACGCACCAGCGAGACGCATACAAACATCGAAACGCGCACGATTGTCAAATGTACGTTCGGTCAATTGTGATTGATGGCGGCTATTTCCGGTGATGTTAGCGCATGTACTAGTTATATACGTATATATCTATGTAGATATTCTATCACCTCCGAGGTCATAAACACATTTTTATATGCAACATGACGCCGCTCGTATATACACATTGTAACAAGTAGGAGGTGAGAACGGCTCTCTAGACGCGTAAATCAACGCGATGTGGACATTGCACACGCGGGGTTAATATCCTGACTGATTTATATGTAGACACTATGTGTATACATCTATTCTAAACAGTAACCCTCACGACGACTATATACGAATATAGGAACGGAATACGGAATGGAAAACGAAGCGAATATTTCCACGCAGCGAAACGAATATCGAAGCCCACATATAACCCGAAACAACACATAAAAGTCAAACAGAAAACGAAAATTAATCTTTGAACGCATTAAAGCAGCCACCGCCTCTATTAATATACGTAATTCAAGAATTTATTGCCTTAATTTACGAGTTTGTATATTATACAAGCGGAACCGTAAAAAATATAACTGAAGCTTGCGGCTTATTATTTTGAAAGATTGTTGTTCTACCCGGCGCATCCACAATAATACGTTTACAATTTAATCTTCTATCTTACTCAGAAAACTACTCGTATAATAATATTGATACTGCGGGAGCTCTTGTGAGAACTCATACATCATTCGAGTTTCTGAGTCCAAGTAGCATGAAACATTACATGAAATCAATACGCATTTTCTGAAAACAAATATTGTCTAAGACTAACTCTTTCGTAAAACGTTAAAACATCGAGCTGTCTAACGGGACTGGCATTTATACGACGTCTTTGTATGTTAGGAATCGTTTAGGAAACAATATACCGCAATAGAATTTATCACCGAGGTCAGACAGTTTGGCAGGAGAAAATTGATCGTATAGTCCTGCAGCATTAACCGTTCCATATTGTCCGACATCTTCTTGCTTTTAAAACAAACTATAGTTCTGCAAAGAGTATTGTCAGTTTGTTGTGCTTTCTTCCTTTCACAAAAATGCCCTAAGCCCAGGCCACATTAGGCTTTCTCTGCTAGTATAGATAGTATGCACAATGTGCAAACAACATTTCCACTCCATTCAATCCTCAAAGTCCGCAGTTATTGACCGCAATTAAACTTAATTAATTATTCGTCCTGTTTGACTTAATTAATGTGCAAAGCTTGGTATGATTTGTGCATAGCGTCGTGTCGTCAAATGTTGAATGCACGGTCGTCGTCTAATTTATGGCAGGTTGGTTGTAATTATAACGCGTCAAGTGCGCCATTGTATGCATTGTCGTCTGGTCCCTTTACGTGTTTCCTGCGACTGCTATGGTTTCCTGAAATCGTTTATCCCGGTTACTCTATGTACCCAACCGTTTGTAGGTATGTCCAATGTCAGGTGCAATTTGCTGACACATTGAGTCAACTGCCAGTGTTTCCAGCAGCTCGAGGGAGACATTTTCGTTTGAATAACTTCCGTCATTGCGGTTTTTACGCTATACAAAGTTTCTATGTATTTATTTGTCGTTGGAATTTCATTCCCAAGTAGACGGATAAGAAACTTTGCAGACTACTAAGTGAGCTAATAACAATTGTGTTTTTCCATAATGCATTAGCATTCCAAATACGATAATGTCTTGATGAGTAATACAGAAAGTGACGAGATGATCCCATTTAAGGGATTCCGTCGGTAGTTATTGATTTGAAAGTTTGCATCGATGATAATAAATCCAAGCTTGCGTGTGGCATGATGGTGTGGTGAAGAGAAGAGCGAGGAAAGACGTTGCGGCTTCTCTACACGTCTTTTCTCCTAAGACCGAGTCGTCTCCTTCGTCGTAACTTAACTAGTTTAATCCTGCCGGGAGGAGGCTTATACAGACGACGACCGTGATGGATGACGGAGTGACACTGATCCCTCACACGTGACTGCTCGCTTTCCACTCAGATCTACGTTATGGGAACTGTCACTTATATCATTTGCTAATGGCTCTGCCAGACTTGTGTGTCGTTCATTTAATGTGCTCTTATTACACGCAGAGATGAAACGATAAAACACTCGCTACTTTTTACACACTTAGACTGTCTTCACGCAAAATACACAAACATAAACATAAATATACACTTAATACTCAAAAAATATAGATTTAGATTATAGACAAAAAGTTTCACATACAGATAAATTAGGTATACTTACAACAAATCTTTGATGAACCTGCTGTTAGTGTTTCAGTAGATTTAATGAAAACATTTTATTTTAGTAATGTATTTATTATTCAGTAACTGCTGAGTTAATTAATAATTACTACGTGAAAACATAAATTATATATTTACATTTTGTACCTATATATGAAATGAACATAAATTAGTAATTATTTCCATGCTGGGTTATTAAGCATTGTGCGGGGAATGAACAAAATAAGTGTTGAAATATTTCATGTATGTTTTGTTTAATTAGCATAAATATTTACCAAATACGTACCTATAATCTGAATTATACCGAATCGACGTTATAAATTGAAATTTATATTGTGCTCAGTCTGATGATTCTTTTCATTCGTTTTAGACATTTCATAAACAACACATAAACATATCTACCTACACTGGTATAGAAAGTTCGTGACTGAGCATGTACTAATTATGTAAATAATATGATAATTAAACAGAACTACTCGCATCTACATAAATTTAACATTATTGTACAGAAATATTTATGTGAAATTAACTCCACCTTTGTTACTAGCTACTATATTTTGAATTAATATTTAAATGAACGGACACTCTATACCTATAGAAATATATAATAATATAACATTAAATTTATTTTATTAAGAAATAATGAGAGGAGACGGGTTGGATTATATGATTATAAAATGTGTTAATTATAACCATTTTTATACCATCGGGGAATTTTGAATCTTATACCAACACCCTAGCCAAAAATTAATTATTATTAGGTAATTAAGTTTTTTAAAAGAGAGCTTTGGAATTGTAAAATTTTAAAGGTCAAGTTGTATCTTGAAAAAAATGATTGTTATGTCGGTAATTTCGTTGACTGAATAATAAAAGAAGATTGGCAAGTGCCTGTAAACTAAAAGGGAGCGCACTCTGCCGAGTCTAGGTACATTGGACCATTGGAGCTTCACTTACGTCCGCATAGTTGCCAGTCTTCTTATATTATTCAGTCAACGGTAATATACTGTGTTCAATTGTATCATGTTATTGCCATGCATATAAAGTATAAAATATTGCATTACCACACACAGTTTTTGCGGTTTATTAAAGCGCACGTGAAGAGACTAGAAAACATAAAGTCGAATAAGAAACGAAATTAATTAACAAATAAAGCGATTTTATGTTTTATGTAGCCATAACACGGCGAGTTTGTTCGTCAGGTAAAGCGCTAATACTTGTCACCGAATGGTAATAAAACTAGGGTTATATTCCTCGACTAAAAGCTGCGCATTGTGTTCATCTTTATTCCCTTAACCTGCTCGTAGATTCACTGTTGTCCCATTTGGATTCGAGCACAGTTAATGTGTTCGTAGTCAAGGGATGGGAGCCGTTTTGTCTGCCACATTAATGTAATTCATTGCCTTTTTGGCAGAGAAATTGTGTGGACTTGTTTGTAATAAATGCGCACGAATTCGATCGTAAATATGTTAATATTCCACATAGTATTAAATGGTACCTAATTGTCTAACCTAGAATACTATCCGTTGTAAATATATAGATATGCTTTCAAGATTCGTGCAGTATGTTTGTTTTTGAAAAAAGTTTTGGAGAACAAACTTACACCAATTTAACAGGATATAAACCTGATGTAGGTACATTATACGTTTCTACAGTCACAGTGCAGGCTCTGTTGAGTAATGAAGGTGTTAGAAGTTATGAGGTTCATCTCTCTCCTGCCCGAACAGGATATTGCCTGTCGTTTGTCTTCCGCAGTCGCAATATCGTGAACGCCTAACCTAACGCATCTACGGCTACTGATTGTGGCGGGACCAAAATCCGTAACCAGGCCGATTTGTCATTTCACGGGAATGTTGGGAACCCTATATACCAACCAGTATGGAGTCTGAACTAAAGGATACCTACTTACAAGTTGTAGGTTGCGCTTTAGACTTGGCATGTCGTCGCCTGCAATATACACATTTCACTCCTGCCAGCGTTATATTTATCTCGTTTGTCTCAACCGGCAATAAATGCCTGCGATGCAAATGAGGCAGACAGGCAGGATGTCATCTCCTTCGTTACATCGTTTCATTATCGTATATTTAAATCAAAGAGGCGAGCTATTTTATATTGCGAGCTGGCAGGCTTACGTTCTGAATAATCGTGTAGCCGCGTATCCCGTTGCTGGTTATTGCAGTCGTTTGCCTTATCAAGCGCGCCAAAATGGCTCTTTATGCGCTAAATACTACGCCTCGCCATTTTTGAAAATTAGAAACGGTTGTTTAAGCAAGGCAAAATTATGAGTATCTTTTTTAATATTATCTCCGCCCCGAGAGTAAACCTATTACACTTAAATTTTAAAACAGTCACATTTTCTCGTCCCTTATCTTTGCCATTATATCGCGAAATGTCGTCGCAAACACCACGCGTTGCATGCCATTTCTATTCACGAAAAACTGATGACACACAAGTCTGTTATCTTTACATAAATTAGATTTGTGTTGCTTGTATAAAGTAATAGCATATACAGAACACCTCGGGGATATTAAAGTGCTTTAAGAAAACTCATTTCTTTGCACCTTGCAGTATTATGTGTAGATATTGTCATTCAACAACAAAACACTACGTACGGGTTCGCACGAAATTTCGATGACGTTTATCGTGAGTTTCCAAAATATTATAACTAGACCTTTACAATGGCGTCGCCAGGAATTTTCAGAGGGGGGTGCTGAAGATTTTATTACAAAAACTAATAGTTCCCCACGAGCTACGCTCCTGGGGACTTTTATATAAAGTCAGCTTGTTAGAGAGAGAGAGAGAGAGAGAGAGAGAGAGAGAGAGAGAGAGTCACCCTAGTAACATGCGTATATTCTGTTCTTAGTCTGCTGATTGTTTTGGGATGATTGAAATCGTGGAATAAATCTACCAAAACAATGGCCCAAAAAAAAATGTTATTTTGGCAAATTTTATAGCAAATTTAAAACTCTTTCAGACAATATATACTTTGATAGTTTATGCGTCGAAATCTCGCCGAATAAGATTTTGTCTCAAACTAATAACAACCCTGAAAACGATTTTACTTCGCCTGAAAATTATTTTCCTATTTTTGTAGTTGATGATGTTTTTCATTTACGTATCATGAAAATGTTTGCTTTTCAATGTGAAAGCACATTTATTTTGACAACCTCCTCCCACAAAAGCACTAGTCATCACATCACATCACATCAGTTGTTACAACCGACCACCCAACAAAGTTTAATGTTCTGTCATTCTTTGTCGGCACAATTCGACTTTTCCAATTTGGTCTAAGTTTATCGAAGCATTAGATAATATAGAATTGTCTGCTTCTCAAATATTTTTTGTGTATCAGAAAGATTCTTAGAAGCTCTTCGAGCGTGCTGAATATAGATAGTGATAATTTGTTGACGAAATTTCTTATGCGGAACGTGGCTGGGAGTTAGATTTTCTACTCATCATTCGGTCGACTAACATTTTATAAGTCTCCTTGGTGTTGCCCAGATATTGTTGAGAGAGAGAAATATATTAACTAATATACGAGAGAGCTCAATAACCTCCACAATGTTTTCTCATGTTCTTTATTACACAGTTAACGTTATTTATGACTTCCTTTTGTTATCTAAACGGGCATGTGATGAATTAATTCTCTTCATGCTCGCTTGCAATATGCAATCGAAATTATATACCTTTTGATATTATTTCCACACAGACGTTATGCATTCGATGCATGTATAATAACGTGAAACGATGTAATGTACACGAAATGATTACTAAGATATGGTTTATTCATTATGTGTATCAACAAATTACTCTATCTCGTCGTATAAATATTCTCTTTATACTTCATACAGGGTGTACCCAAGTAATGAACATTTTTAAATTATTAAGGCCAGGTATAACTTTAATTTGTTTTTAAATAAACCTTTAAAGTGCAAGATGTGGACCAATCAAGATGAAGTATCTTCTTGAGACTGATGATGATAAATATTGAGGGTAAAAAATCATCATCCTGTATGTATATGCGTGCATAAGCTTTATTAAATATGAAATGTTTAGTTCAGCATAATCTCGTGAACAAGGACCATTATGTAAATCATTAACAAGCCCAACCGTACAAACTAACGCTAATCCGTTCGTGTCAGTGCGGACGAATTTGACTGTCTACAGTGTCCATTCGTCAAGGCGACACAACCGAACGAACTATAAACGAAATAGCTCGTTCGGTCGCTATCAAAGGCCATTTGTTTCCTGGGACAATTAAAATTAATTCGGTGATTTAACAACGCGCGCTAGCACCGTTCAGAGCGTTACCAACGGTTTTGTATAACGTCGGCCACTTTGGATGTCACGAATGATTTACCTGGTCTCTCTCGCGGGAGCTCGCTTGCGCTGCCGTATTAATGAGCTGGCAATGGGCCGTCACGGACTAATTAAAGCCATGGTAATTGAGTGGCCGATGTCAGCGCGCGCGTTAACCCTCTCCCTAAACCTTCATGATTAGTAGCGGCTGCTACTACTATTACCGTTCTCGCTATACTATCTGCCAGGCTCGGAGCTCGGCCCGGCAAAACACACGATGTACGAGAGAGTTAACTGCCTCCACGTTCAAGGTTCATCGTTGAATGTTCGCTTCGTGTCTTCCCCAGCAACACGTTCCCGACTCCTCTGTCTTGTCTTACACGGTAATTACGACAATCAATTAACAAGCACACAGACATACCTAATCAAATTGAATTATTTATTATCTGTTAATTACGTATTTCAACTAATTGAGAAATAATGTTTTTAATTAGCGGTTTCTTTATTAATAATATAAAGTATACGAAACGAGAGCAAAACTTTTAAGCGTTGGTTAAATTAAATCAAGAAATCATGGCATTATAATTATTATTATTGGCTTGGTAGCTCAACCGGTTAACACTTTGGTTGTTGATCGGGGGGTCGTGGGTTCAAATCCCAGAGCCGGAGACAATTGTGTCGACTGTGTTCAATAGATGTGTATACTGTCAAAGTTACAGGTCATAGAAACAGTCTTCTATCCAAAGTAGACTGGAATGAGAAGTGTTGTCGGCGATATGGTACCAACCCGTAGACTGCGACGAATTGTAATAACATGGAAATGCATAAATACATGAAGTCTCACCCACACGAAAACGTCTCACACTCGAAAGGGTAGAGTAGGCGAAGGATATTCATACACATAATTATTATTGAACACAACTCATAGGCCCACATACCGAAGGTAAGTAGGTATAAGAAAATTAGGTGATCATGAAAAAAAATCAAAGTTGTGCTGTGCGAATTGGTACCGATTTTTTTTTTAAATTTATAATCTCTTTGTTTTTCTTTGTTTTTGCATTGAGGACATTGCAATATCGATATTAATAATGTTAGAAAACTGATGTGGGATTTGCATGTTTGCTTTGCACATACACAGCGCTAACCTGGGGGCAATCAATTACATAATAACATACAATTAACAAGCCATTGTGCTTTTGTTGCGTTGAGGTAATATTCACGATGGAGAACATTCGTATATGCCCTCAAGTATAATTGTTGTTGACATTTTGTGTGATCAAATACCTAGTTACCATGCAAAACATGCCACATTCGACCATCCAATATTATGGTAACATGCGTGTGTTGCAAAACAACAGTGAACAGTGAACAGTCAACAGTGAACAGGAGTAATCGTATTTTTGAAAACCTATAAACCTGAACGAACATCAAGAAGTAGGTATATGATAAGAAATATGATCTTTATAGCTTTTCCCTGAATAAAATGTGTTTTAAAGTAAGTACTTCAGTACCTGATGTTCACATTGGAAAAACTCGTAGTCACATTTGCAAATTCTGACAGCATGATAGGGAAATGGTGTTAAGTAACTTATTTTATCTGAAGTCTTCGATTTCAATTCATGCAAATTGCATGCGAGAAGCGCGAACTCCAACCAACTTGTTATTATTGCGGAATGTTGTTTGTAATTTAATCTTAAGATATTTTCAATTGTCTACGCAAATAAGAGAAGAAATAAACTCTTGGGATAAGTATGTAGAAAATGGTATGGAAATTTTGAAGGCTTAATAAAAACATTTGACATCTTCAAGATCTATTCCTATTTAAGTTCCAATTTTTATTAGCATAACTTGGTAGATTGATTTCGACATATTTATGCACTTTACATGGGCTTTATTCATTGTATAGGTAGATAGGATGTGTGAGTGTGAATGGAAATTTTTAAACTTGTTTCGTTGAGGTGAGGTGGGTGGATTGAAAGATATTTAACACCTCAAAAGTTCTCGCCTTACATTCGATACGTTTTGCGGGGATCTAACAGTCGAAAAGTGTGCACCAAGGGTAGATAGGTGCGAAATGGAATTTGAAATTTTTTCTCTCAGGAGTGATGTAAAAATACACTTTCAACGCGTTCGAGGAGGGGTAAAAATGTCGTTTTCCTTTTATTGCATTACCCTGAAAATATACTGAAGGTGACAAGTACTGCAATGAAGTTACGTGTTATGGAATTTTATATTCATTTTTATGTGCGAGAAAGTGGGATTAAAATTTCTTGATGGTGACAGTGTAATTTAAATATATCAACCTTTATTCCGCGTGGCAAATTTCATTTTGGTCTTCACTTTCGGCCCACGAAGGCGACGATTCAGGATGTTTTCCAACATTCCTAACAATTTCACTCGCTGCCCAAAAAGGCATTCACACTCCGCAAATAAATTCCTTGGTATTTTATTTGCTCTGTTTTCACCATGTTTTCGATGTTTTTGTTTTTGTTCCGTAAGATTTGAAGTGTCCAATTCCGACAATCTGTGTAAAGTCGAAGTCTAAAGAATCGATCAAGGGATAATCCTATGGGAGCTCCAAGTTACATGTTTACAACCAACAAGAATGGACAGCTGGGATTTCGACTTTCGAATCGTTTCAAATCGTTACATGGTCGTCACTAGACAATCACTTGACGTTTCTGTTTGTGATTGGATCTATTCTCGACGACCAACCATCCTTTTACTGTTATGAAAAGCCCATCATCCTTGCGAATGTGATAGATGGTATTTATTTTTAATTTACGCTCGGTTTGCTTCTCACTGATATGATATAAAGAACAGGAGACAGAGGACAGGGGAAGGAGAAATGATGGGAGAGAGTAAATACTGTACGTCGAGATGATGAATTAAGGCATACATCTTACGCAGCTATTAATATATTTAACCGTCAATCACAAAAATTCATTTAATTGAAATTTGGCGAGAACCATTAGCCGCGGCGTTGAGCGGCTTTCCTTTGAGGGGTGGACAGCATTATTAATAAAAATTGTTGACAGCCAATCAGGAATTATTAAAAAAGCTCAAACGAGGAGCTTAATTGAAAAAGCGAACATTAAAATTATTTTCCCATAAGCGAAATCGGATTAGATCAGAATGAGGGTGAGTGAATACTCGCTCGGCTTTTCCACTCCTAGGTACCTACACTTTATAAACGTTCCACTCGTTTCTGTCGCTGACGGTGCCGAGAGTTGTCCTTTGATCAGCGACATTTTAATATGCCAAACAATAAATTGAAAAATTTTCACTTTAACTATGTTCCTTTTTAGACATTTTCTAGATACAGTTTTCCAGTAAAATCGTTTCACTTTATCGCCTTCCTCTTTAGCATTGACGTGTTTCCAGTAATTTCCACAAAGCACTTTCTGTAATTACTTTTTCAATTTTTTAAAACTTTCAAACATTTTAGACGTATACAAAATGATGAGATTTTCCATGTGTGTCGGTATGTTATATCCATGATTTTATAGGCACTCGCATGTCACCAAAATACGAAATCATATAACGAACTGTCAGACGTCGTACGTGAACAAGTGATAGAAGATTAGAGGGTGAATAAAATATGAACCATGTCGTAGTTTTATATAAGGATTAAGTGTGGGGGTGGATAATGCGCATAAATAAATCATCGCAAAGTATTGATGCGATTTAACCTTAAAAGTAAGGCTATTGTAGTATAGTTTTTCCAATCGATTTTGGAATTCACTGCGACAATTGAGAAAAGGGAAATCTATGGAGCTGGAAATTTATTCATCAACTTGTTACCAATTTCACTGGTGCGATGTTGATGATGAATAAGATGTGCTTGCATGCATGTGTTTTTCCTTGATATTTTCCATGAATTAAAATGACACGTGTCAGAAGCCGGCAGCTTCTGCTAACATGACAGCCGGAAAATATGTAGTCAAAGTAAAATATGAGTGAAAAAGTTCAAAGCGCGTGTATACGTCTACATCAGTTGCAGGCACAGGATTTACTGTGTAGAACTGTAGACGTCGGTCGAAACTTGCTTAGGTATTTACCACCTTTCAGGGTGCTTTTTAAAGCTCGCTCTATGTCGGGCATTTTGCATGTGATGTATAAAAGTGAACCAATCAACGTTTCCTTTTTATTAATCGTGGGACGGCGTGTCTGGAGCGGCAAGCAACTTCGTTTTATTTAGCTTAGTGAAGGTGTTTTCAGAATTTCACTTCTATTCTCTTGCGCTTGACATTTTCTTATTGCATAGGTGATAGTCAACCCAACATTACAACTAACAATGCAATAGTGATGTAAGTCTGCTCAATATATAGTTTTGCGCTAAACAATAGCGCAGATAAGACAAAGTGGGAAGGACGGACCGAAGCGTGGAGTGTTGTTAGCTTTATTCTTTGTGGTTGCATTATGCTGACGCTGAAACGACGACGAAACAAGAGACGTCTCGGACGTTTCATCACGTCGTCTGTATAGGCACCGGAAGAGTCGTTAGAACAATATTTCCGCTGTCAATAGCGGATACGCTGTTGGAATATACCTACGTGACAGAAACTACTGAGAGAAGAGAGCCCTTCCTCTTGATAAATGGACCAACCTGGAAAATTACTTTCGACTCTCGCACTTCTAGTTCTTCTTCACTGTCAGACTGCTTATATGGGTTAGGTACATATGGAGCTTCAAATCATTTTGCGAAGCGCATTATTTATGAAACTAGACACTTTAGGAATTGTTGCGATTTTAATGTTCAACATAAATAATATTTTAATACTACAGTAATAAATTTCCACCTACATACAAGGAAGGATCGTCGAATAAAAAGTAAACTTTGACAAATCTTCAAATTAAAATCAACGTCAGCGCTAATATTTGAATGGTGCTTATCTACGTCTTCTTACGATAACTTAGAAGGATTTTCGTGTTCTGTTGTTGTATTAAGTATAAAGGTGAAAACGATAAATCAGTTGGCTTTTATCAGCTAGACTAGTGCTTGGTAAATGTTTACATGATATACTCGAGTAAACAAATTTCTTATTGTCCGGCAGCTAGTTGCCAGATCGTTTATCAAGTACCCTGATGCTAGGCTTGAACTTACGATAAAGAGGACTATGAATGAGGAAGGTCGCCTTCTGCTCCCTCAGCACTCCCGATGTCTCTCTCGCGAAGATAAATAACCCCTCGGTAATTGCGTGCGGAGCGATACCATATTTCATATATGCCATCAGCCATAACTTAGAAGGTAATTACTATGAGTATGTCGTTTATCATCTGACTCCTAGACACAAGCGTCACGATGATAAGCGAGATTGAATTGATAGCGCAAAATTTCCGTTCACGCATCATTTTGAAGACAATTCTCAAGAAAATGTATACAGTCAGGTCCGAGTTCAGTACCGCAGATCTTGTTAAAAAGAAAGTGAAGGCGAATTTATTTTCCTCTATATGATTCCCTGTTGGAAAATGTCGTAATTCTATATTTTTAGGGTCTCCTTCAGGTTTTACTTTTTTAGTATTAAGTGCAGTCTTGGGATATAATAGTAGTAGTTCTGCAAGGGCTAGAAATGGTAGGATGCTTTATATTACTATTGGGATTAGAGTTATATAGGTAGGTGTTGACGACGGACAGGATGGTGTAATTCCTCGTTCTAGTTTATATCCTCTTGGTCTATTGTCGTGGCGGCGGTAAACGTTCCCAGAGGCCCGCAATTAATCCAGTAGCAATCCCGTAGCAGTTAACGGAAGCTGGAATTGTTGGTGGTAAAGCTGGGACCGGTTAGTGGTCAAACTCGTAGATTTTGGGGGTTGATTCTCTCATTCTCGTATTTATCGTATATCTAGCTCCGATGCCATGACCACAACAATTTCAAATCGCTTTAGTATTACAACACCACACCATTACTTAATTAGATTTGATTTCATAAAATAAACAAATATTGAAGTGTCAAATAAGTAGGTATGAATAAATTTATTTCTATTAGTTTTCCGTATGGTTTGAACCTGTACTAATAAATAATCTTTTGTAATCTGCACGTGTCAATACATACACGTCATCGTAAATTGCTGGAAATCGGATTTTCAATGCAATATGGAGTTAATCGAAAAATGTCAATCACAATACCGCACTAAAATGCATTTTTGTTCGTTCGGTGATAAAATATTGAAAAGAAATTATAAATTCGATAGACGGTTATATATATATATATGGTAGGTATATATTTCAAAAGCCAATCGTTTATTTACTTGTCCCCAATAATAATTTATGTATTTCATAAAAATGCGCACCATTTATTTAAAAACGACGCTCGTCAAAAAGAATATGGTTTGCTGTGTCTGTAAACAAAATGAAATATGTCGTATGCAACGAAACAGCAATCAGTTATGAAATGCTCGTAAAGCAATATTCTTTCCTTGTATTGTACGTTTTGCTTCCGATTCTATTTTTACGTCTCAACATATACATATATGTTTAAAATAAAATCACCGACACGCAAAATCCGTCGGTTGTCGGGATTTTCAATCTGGAAAATTATTAGGGACATAGAAACTTCAAAAGGGGCGCTTTTCACAAGCAAATACACATACATCTACATAATATAAACATGAATGAATCTAACCTTATCTATTCACCATTACAGTCGCATTACACTTGTCACTAAAAATTTCCAAATCATTATTCATTCGGATCCCATTAACTTCTTACGGTGATTTTAAGGTCTTACCTTTTGCATTTGTATGTCTCCTCAAATGCGCTCCGAAAGTAAACGTTTTGCCTTGAAGAAAATAGAATCTTCACTTTTATTTCTAGATCTAGTTTCTAATTGTAGAAAGAATTGTAGACTATGAAAGTTCATATTTAATTACGAGCTCAAATTTTCATATCCTATTATTTGCTGACTCCGTACACCTTGCGTAAGTAAACTCTTGAATTTGCACATTTCATTTTGTTCATTTGTATTTTCATACATAGTCGCCAGTTTTATTCATTAGCTGTTATACTTAGTTTGTTCTATCGTGCATTATTAAAAAAATTATTTTAAATGGTGAACGGAAAAAATGTTAAGTTTCGTGATGAAAAGTCCCCGAGTCCGAAACGTTTTCAAGAGCCTGAAGGAATGACAGACATCGATCTTCGACGGTTATCGGAAATGAGCGGGTTTTCAGGTGAGTTCAATGGACTTCGTAAAAAGAGTAGAAATTAATTCGTATACCCATACAGATTCTAGTTTTAAGAAATTCGACACGAAGACAGCGAAGAAAGCTTTATGCAAAACATTATTCTTTGCGTCGTGTGTGGGTTGCGCTATAATGTTGTTGTTTCTCTTAACGTCAAATCGTGGTACATCTTTAAAGAAGCTATTACATATCGAACGCCATTCACAAGCTGATGTCGATGAATTAGTCTCGTATTACATTGAGAAACTCAACCGTTGTAAAATTGATAAAACTCTCGAAGCATGCTGTACGTTCTTTTCCGACGACAATGAAATTGCAAAATTTTCCTTGCAAGATTGTACGGTCGATAAAATTATCGATGCTATCGAAAAGCACGAATTGAAATCGTTGGAAAACGATGCAACAGCGTCAACAGCGAATTATGTTCGACCGTCAAGCGTATTAGATTACAATGAATTGGATGCTTACGACGATTACATCGAACCGGAATTCATCCAAAACTTTTTGAAGGATTCATTTGACTTAATTAAACAGGACCAATTCAATGGTTTAACTGAAAGAGAATCGCAGAATGATCCATTTAAAACAGTCGTTAGCATTCAGGAATTAGTCCAACCGATTATCGACATTAAAAAGAAGGATGTACGAATTGGAGCTAAAAATTCAGATATAAGTGTTACATTGAGTTCATCAAAAGCAAAGCGACAAGTGGGCCAACCACAACCACATTTAAAGCCACAACCTACATTTTTAAACCAAGACTTCGAAATTTATCATCCGGAAAGACAAAATCCAAACATTGGTTCAATGCGTAGCCATCATCAATCAATTCATCAAAACCATCAACAACGAATGCAGGTACCGCAGAATCCCATTCCAGGACAACAAGCACAACCGCAACAACAACAACAGAATGGACCAATATTACAACAAATTTTTCCACAACAGCATCAAGTTTATGAATCCCAATTTCATCCGACTATATTGCATGAAACACATGGTGCTCAAACGATTTCAAAGCAGTTAAATCTAGGACCAATAATTAATGAGCCATTGCTCGGTTCATCTGCAAAGTCAGCAAAAATTATTTTGCCAATCGCGATTCCACCAGTAACTAAGGATACTGAATCGCCAGCTACAAGTAGCTTCGATAATGAGCAAGAAATGAACTCGAAAGCTCGTTTAAACTCTGACTCTAAGCTAGGGCAATTTACATCTGCTAGTGAGAACATACAGAGCAGTCAGCACAGCTCACTAAATCCCGCATTCAATCAGAATCCGTGTATCAGCACTTATACCCCACCATCACTTGGTTCACCATTATCAATTATACAACAACAAATGCCCTTGTCATACGATCCAACGCCTAAATTCGCACAACTGGTGCCGATATCGATACCCCGAAATCAGCCTGGTTCGTATCTAATTAATCCACAATATACTTACGTTGCATCAAATTATCCAATGGGCCAACCAATAATGCAAAATTTGAATGCACAAGTTCAATCGACCGGAACGGCAGGACCGTATTATATTTGCAATCCTGTAGGGACATCAACAAATAATATTGCTGGAATGGCTGGAGTTGAAGTGCGACAGCCCGATGTCCATTTGTTAGCAACAAATTTAAGAGCAAAGTATGTAATATGACATTAGCAAAATGTTGTTGACTAATTTCTTTGATTTCAGCAATCGAGCGCTCACCATAGATTCGAATATGTGTGCCGTTGGTCAGGAAATGTGTGCTGATAATTCAAAATGTATTAGTTCTGAACGCGTTTGTGATGATACAGTTAATTGTGATGACGGCAGTGATGAAGCTTATTGTTCATGCAAATACCGTGTTGGGGTCAGCAGAATTTGTGATGCCTATTTGGACTGTCCGAATGGAGAAGATGAAATTGGGTGTTACGGTATAATACCTTTATTAACCTCTATCCCGTGTTTCGACATGCCTTTATTTATTCATTCATCAATTATTGTTCTCTCAAAGGTTGCGAAGCCGGCTATTTCAATTGCGATGACTGGTCATATTCAAGAGCAGCAACTTGCATTCTAATGAAACAAAGATGCGACGGTGTTGCACAATGTCCAACTGGTAAAGACGAACAAGATTGTTCTGTTCTCTTAGACATTGTTGAAACGTCTATTGATGTATTTAAAGTCACTAATAATGTTGGATTCCTGCATCGCAACTACAAAGGACGTTGGTATCCTGTGTGTACGAATGCCGAAGCATGGGCCAAAGAATCGTGTAGCGCACAAATGGGTTCAAATCGTTTGTATATATACGCTGGTTATTTCTATTTTGTATGGTTCCCAATAAGATTTAATATGTTTCAGACCACCTCTGGTTCAAATGCTTCCAATTAATTACCCGTACACGGGTGACTTTATACATGCTGGCCCCCATAGAACATTGAGAATTAATGATAGATGTGTTGAGAATAGAGCCGTTCATGTGGAATGTGCACCACCGCTATGTGGCATGCGACAAATCACAATTAACCCTTACAGGTCTGAAGAAGTGGATACCAGTGTTGAGGAAATTGTAGCTCAATTTAGATCAACTAGGGAGGTAAATCGGAATGAAACATTGCTTGGAGATGGTAGAGTTGTTGGTGGAAAGCCCTGCCAACCTGCTGCATGGCCCTGGGTACTCTCTATTTACAGAAACGGCGCGTTTCATTGCGGTGGTGTTCTCATTACGGATTCGTGGCTTATAACCGCTGCTCATTGCGTCGATAAGTATATACCTATTTGCATAAAATATTCTGGCCAAACATGTTTACGATTTTGATTTTCTATAGGTACTGGCATTATTATTACGAAATTGAATTGGGTATGCTTCGACGATTTTCTTATTCGCCGATGCAACAAACACGTTTTGTTAGTGATATTATACCACACGCTGGTTACGATCGCGGGAATTTAAAAAATGATTTGGCTTTGATGCGAATGAACGCTCCAGTGAAATATAATAGATATGTTAGGCCTATTTGCCTCCCTACCGAGGTCACAGCTGGAAAGGATTACGATAAAGTACCAATGCCTGGTACTGTTTGCACCGCAGTTGGTTGGGGAGCTACAGTTGAACACGGATCTGATCGTAAGTTTTGACATGATCCACTTATCCTATCATTCACTTTGAATGCGTTTTCAAGCTGACCATTTGAGGGAAGTTGAAGTTCCTGTTCTACCCTATTGCAAACACAAAGAAGACGCCGAAGGCAATGAAATTTGCGCCGGTCTCTTACAAGGCGGCAAAGACGCTTGCCAAGGTGACAGCGGCGGCCCGTTTTTATGCCGAAATCCAAACATGCCTGATCAATGGTATCTGGCAGGTATTGTCAGTCATGGAGAGGGATGTGCGAGACCTAATGAACCGGGTGTTTACACTAGAGTCAGCATGTATATGGATTGGATTTACGATCATGCA
Organism: Liometoxenus newtonarum; assembly: GCA_030264535.1. Classification (NCBI taxonomy): domain Eukaryota; kingdom Metazoa; phylum Arthropoda; class Insecta; order Coleoptera; family Staphylinidae; genus Liometoxenus; species Liometoxenus newtonarum. Next base: position 22,074 of record JARJEB010028296.1, read on the forward strand.
AGTGAGTAGATAGATTTGCTTTGAGATACGAAGATAATCTGAATATAATTTATTCCGATAGAGGACGACATGCTGCCGCAAAGGAAACCACTACATCAATGTCCTGGTTACACGTGCAAGAGTATTAGGAAGTGCATACCTAAAAAGCGGCGTTGCGATAAAACTGTCGATTGTCTTTATGGAGATGACGAAATGGGTTGCGGAAAGCGTCGTAGTTTTTCGTCGTTGTTCAAGCATGCCATGCAACATATGATGCAAGACCGCGATGACTTATCTAGATTCAACTTGGAAACTTCTGGAAAGCCAGCTAGTGCAGTAACTGCAACAACAACGAGCCCTGATGATATCACTCATGGAACATTTAAAATGGTAAACAGTCCAATAACGAATGCTACCACAAAGGATGACACTTCATTTGCAAGTCCTGCGTCGATATCTGATCTCGACAAGTTCATAAGTAACACAGAAGCGACTCCCACAGACACGAACGCAACCAAAGATGAATCTAAACTTTTTAACCGCAATGAAGACGCTGGTGCGAATCGCACACAAGCAACGAAAACATCGTCGTCAACATCGGCCAATGCTAGTATTGTGGCTGCAGTTAGAAAGGCTTTTAGAGAAGAACGATTTTTATGTAAAAAGTTAGTATCACTTTTACTACCGCACTATGCATTCTTCTCGTGCTTCTCGCTATCTTTATTATTTACGCAATTGCGCATAAAACTCCGCAGATAAAACTTAAAAAAAAAACATTTTACTACTCGTACTATGAGAACGATAAGGTAGGAAAGATTTATGTGACGATATCATTATGCAGGATGCTTCAAGTAATTCCCTTATCGAAAAAATGCGACAAGTTTATCGATTGTCAGGATGCCACCGATGAATCTTCTTGTACTTGTGCTGACTACTTGAAAATTTCTCATCCAGATGCCATATGTGATGGCACTTCTGATTGCAAAGACATGTCCGACGAAAAGGGCTGCGGTAAGAAATAAATAATTTTTTAAGAGCTGCGGAATAGACTGATAAATGTAATTTGTGAAGTTGACGATAATCCTTACACAATTTCGTATTTATAAACTGAAATTTATTATCAGACAAGTGTGTTTTCACTTCAAGTCCTTTGAAAATTGAATTTAATTGGAACAATTCCACGTTTCAGTCTAATTTAAAATATAAATTGCACCTACATACATATCAACACGCATGAGAAACAAAAATTTATTCGCCCGCCATTTAACATCAAATGTATAAACATTTTATTTCATGTAAATATTCGAAGCTCTAGGCTAGGCGAACATAAATTATTCGATGGCAATGTAATTTTAGAAAATACAAAATAAAAACACAGCTGCCTTCCTTTTGACTAATAACTAAAGATAATTTATGGTTCGCTCACGTATTTATATTTAATTGACTGGAATTTATTATTTTTCTTTATTCGAGATTATTTGTGTAGATTCGTGCGGCAGTAAACATTTCCACTGTCGATTAAGCAAATTCTGCATCCCTATTGAGAAACGCTGTGACAATACCCCTGATTGCCTTCACAATGAGGACGAATGGGATTGTTGTAAGTACTTCAATTCAAATCGAACAAACAATGAAAACGTATCACTGAAAACCATTCAATTTTTCAGTCGCCTTAACACCAAACTATAAAATGATATTGGACGCAGACTCTAGACCGGTTGTCAACACGAAAGGGATTTTAACTTTTAACAATAAGGGTGCATGGAGGCCTATGTGCGGAAACTTTACCGGCATCGAGGGTAAACTATCCGCCGATGTTTGCATCTCGTTAGGTTTCAACGACTATGAGAGATATTTGCAACTACCAGTGATGAATGACTCGTTGGTGACCATTATAGCCGACAGCAAACTAGATGAGACGTCCAAAGATACGAAAACCAATACGACTTGTAACGGATTGTACGTGCAATGTTCAAATAGAACGAGTGGAAGTCACGAATTAGGAACGGAAGACAAATTGAACGCGCCTAGTGAACTTTATATGACTCCATGGAATGCGGCAATATATTCAGATGGCGAATTAAAATGCACCGGCTCGATTCTCAACTTCAATTGGGTCCTTACTTCAATTCATTGTTATGATGGAATATTAAAGTATGTTGACGAATAATAATAAGGTTGTTGAGTTGGCGAGTTTAAAGCTTCGCCTATCATAAAAATTTTATTTTCAGACCGAATGAGAATTATATCGCTGTACGTATGGGCTCGGGCAAAGGTTATTTGAACGTGCAAGGACCTCATGAACAAATCATTTCGGTCGTCGAAAGAATACGTGTGTCACATAGTGACGCCGTACTCTTAAAGCTCGTAAACGAAATCACATTTACCAGATACGTTAAGCCCTTGCACTTCCACGAGAAGTAAGTGGTTTATGTCTGTCTCGAAGGACTTGATTACACATAAACCATGTTTTAGGGGCGACTTCATCCATTATCGAGAAACGTGTTTAGCCACAGGACGAGGAGTTAATGAAACAACAACAATCATTTTATTGAAACCCCTAACGAATTGTAGTGAGGGATTGCGTTGCTTTAAACGTGTTCATGCTTCACAATGCAAGGTATTCAGATAAATATGAAATTGGAAAAGGGTTGTTTATTTCATTTGCTTTTCATCAACAGGTCGCCGAATCATGGAGTGGTTGCATAGTCTGCGATTCTGGGAACGGATTTTATCCTGCGGCTATTTTCCAAGAACCGGAAGGCGAATGTGGCTTTACAAGAACAGGAGCTTATCCTAGTGTATCATTTATAAAACATGACATTTTTGAGGGAATGGGTAGGATGACTAAACTGATTTAAAGAGGAAGTCAATTAATTTTTTCTTTCTGTTTTATTTCGACTACAATAGAAAGAAGCCCTTTTGTAATCAATCCTCCCAAGTGTGAAGGTTACAGATGTGTTTTGGGTAAGTGTATCGAAAAGGGGAAAGTTTGTAATGGTATTCCTGACTGTGACGATGGTAGTGATGAGGAACCAACCATGTGTGAACAGAATGCCAAAGAGTGCCATCTGCTCGGTACTTGTGGTATGTACCGGTTTCGAGTAGCTTCTCCAAGAATACTGTAAACTAATATTTTGTAGTTTGTGCTCCCGACGAGCTACGGTGTTCGAATGCGGACTGCGTTCATAAATCCAAGTTTTGTGATCGCACAACTGACTGTACAGATGGCTCTGATGAACCTGCAGCATGTTCCTGCCGCGAGTATTTGAACTTAGTTGATCCTAAGAAGATTTGTGATGGAATCAGACACTGTCTGGATCGATCTGATGAGGATCCGGAATTGTGCAGTTGTCATCCAGCATTGTTCAAATGCGCTGAGTATTATAATTAATTCGCGATGTTTTACTTATTAATTTAATTAACAAAAAACACGTTTCAGATCTTCTCACTGTATTCCGAATGACATGGTCTGTGACGGTTTCAAAGATTGTAAAGATAACTCCGATGAAAAACATTGTTTTTCCTTGCAATCCTCTAGTGATAAGTAACGTTTTTTTCTATTCATAATATAATTGTATTTTAATTAAAAAAATTTCTATAGCGATAGAGTTGGGGAAGTAATGACATGCACCGCGGGCGTTTGGCATTCTGGTTGTTTCCCCAAGCACATGCCCACTACAGAGTTGGAGAGCGTTTGCGAAGCGCTTGGTTTCACAGGAAGTAGTGCTTCTTACTGGAAAATGAATATCAACGAAACGGCATCAAGACCTAACTTGGAAAAATTCGATCATTTCTGGGTGCACAACACCAAGAATACTGGCAAATTATTACTAGCAACACGATCGGGGCTCAATCCATTCGTATCGTTCGTTCATGATCCAACCAGATGCCACAAACTGTTTATTCGCTGTCTATGAGGGCCGATTAAGAATACAACGCTCTGCTTTTTATATAATAAACGGTTTTTTACTTGAAAATAATATGAAACTTACAAGCGCGTTCCCCTTGACGTGCGTCAATTAAGCGCACGCCATTTCTGATTAATTAAACAATTGCGATTTTTAATATAGTTTCCTTTAGACGACTGGAAGTGTGAATAGAAAAATGCATTGGGAGTTTATTTCTCTTGAACTCGGTTTGAAAATTTGCCTCTTCAAGACAATGCGACAAACCTTTTCTTTACAATATTTACAGATTACAGTAATCGGTTTGGCAGTGAATAATGGCGACTGACCGTGTTCGGTGTTCGCTTTGGATTGAATTATGGAATTATGGTTGAAACTTGTAAACGGTTTATGATAGCTTTTGGTGTTTCTATGACTTGATTAGGGTACAGTCATGATTTATTATGGTGAGTATGTCCCGTAGGTCACGTTTCTCATTTGCTTGCCGACTATTTCAGGTGTTGTAAGTAGATACAGGTGCAGAACTGACGAAACTCGATTAACATTTTATTATCGTTGGCTTATTTACACACTGATTTAGTCAGATGAAGGGGGGTATTGGGCGGCCATCGACCTGAGAAACCGTTCTTTGGAATGTTGCTGCTTGATCCGCAAAGACCAAAACTATGAATATACCTACATAAATGCCGGATGAGCATTAACTAAAAATATGTACAATCTTCGATACGCCGTTGTTAATTTAAATCGATGAACTCAACATCTTCGTTAACGTGACAATATTTTTAAGCGGAACGCTTTTTATTCATTTAATGCTCAAATCGATTGCGATTACTCACTAAAACGAGTCATCGCATTCAACATTTAACGAAAATAACTAATAACTACTTACATCATACCCATACGTAATGGTGGTTTCAAAAGCCGAATAAACATCAAAACACGAGAATTTAATTATACTCTTGAACTAAAGTTTTTATTTACATTCATACATGACGTTGCATCTTCTAATTAATTGTTATTTCTTGCGTAGAGTAATAATTTAATAGCTAATTAGACAGCAATGTTTAGGTTTGTAACTGAAAATCACTAACTCAAATATTTTTTTTTATTTGTTCTATAAAACGTTCTCATCTATTCAATGGACAACCTACAGAATTTATTGAATTTATTATGAAATAAGTAAAAATTTATGATCGCTTGGATTAGTTTATGATTATGATTTGCAGGTGTCAAATATGACTGGAAATTCCCAGGCACTAAAGACATTAAAGTAATAAACTTTGATTTACTATGCCTCCCTTCGGATGGCCTTGTTGTTTCAAGCAAATATCTTTGGTTTTTGCAGTTTCTCTGGTCCAGCGACTAAAGTTGCATTTTGCAGCAGCATTAGTATAATTTGAAACGATTGTTTTGCAAACTTAAACGGACTAAAACAACTTCAGGTGGTATAGGTTCAAGGACAACATGCCATACCTTCAGCAAAACCTATAGAAGACATTCATTCTTCGCCACGTTTTCGTATTTATTCCGCCATTTGAAAAATAATCCGTAAAGGCATTGCTCAATTCTCTTGAGTGAGAACAGAAAGCGCAATAAGAAATTAATCGAATCTAACATATTTACCGTATTTATTTAGATGGCATTTATTTAAGTTATATGTATAAGTAATATCAATGACTTACCTGCTTATAAATAGACAAAACTTGTTTCTCCCACTTACCTGTTACTCAGTAAGACTGCTCAGTAAGATGCCACCTGAGTTAGTTTCGAGTTGCTAAGCCGAAGAACTGCCGTACTCCCGCCCGGCCACAAGACGCGTCCGTTCCTCGAGTGAAGTGAAGACATTTAGACATTTGTTAAAACAGAATTTTTTTATATTTAATTTAATTGTTATAGTTACTGGTGGATTACCAATCCAGTTTGTCAATAACAAATACATATTATTGATGTATTTGTTTTAGAAAAGGATTTTTGAAATAAGGTAAGAATAGTTTAACTAACTTTATAAAAAAGCTCGGAGCTTCGTGTGGAGGGAAACCTTTTTGTTCAGTATATATACTTAAACCCAGAGGGTTAGTCTGCACCTTCAAAATATAATAAGTATCTTCTCTTCTTGGAATTCTCAAGAAGATGCTGAGAGATAATGGCGTCAAAATTTTCGTTTAAATATTCGTGGTCCATCAATTTTTACGATAAATTATTCAGTTACACAAAAATGAAGTCATCCATAATTATCTTACGAAAATTAATAATTATGAAAGAAAGATTCACATGATGAAATTTAATTATCAACCATCCATGCAAGTCTATTCTTTCTAATAAGTTGGTTGCATAACTTATTTTATTAGTTACTCTGTAAACTCATTTTCGTTTCTCTCATGTAGAGGTAATTCATCTTCACAATTGGAAATTTCTCTCATAGTTTTACCATCACTTGTATAAGTTTTCAATTTATATGACTATATGAGCATGAGCATACTGAGTAAATGAAGTAATTTATGTTATTCCCATACTTATTATTACTTTATTCAGTTGCAACTTCCTCGACATTCCCAGAAACTCTTGGTTTTTGTAATAATTCTTCTATTTTTTTGAGATCAGACAACAACCACTTTGAAAATAGTTCAAAAGATCACTTTTCTATTCTTCTGTCAGCTTACTGTCAAATTATGTTAGGGTTTGGTTCTTTTATAATGTCTGATTCTTTGAAATAAGCCGAAATAGAATGTGAAGCATTTTAAGCTAAATGTTAAAGATTTGTAATCTTAACAACAACTGAATTTTCTTGGGGCTTGGTTCCAAAACCATGATTCCAACTGACTTACAAAGATTTTTTTTATCTTTATTACCTAGACCTGAATTAGTAAGTTTTTTTTTATATCTCTTGGTTCTTGGTGCTACTGGCTCTTTGGTCCAAAAAATCATAGCAAAAACTAGATGAGCCCAGAAATGTATTAAAAAAAGTTTTATGAGAACAATATTTTCTTAGGTCTCTTTATTATTATCAGAAATGAGTCATTTGATCGAAACGGCACTGCATTCTATCAAATCTTTGCAGTATTTTTTTCTAATTTATTATTCCTTAAGATACAATTTTCATAGATTAATAAATTAATGCATAGAAATTGCAGAATTGCGTTCTTTCTTCTCACGTGTACCATTTATACAACACCTAACTATAATCGATTATCGGTTGAATGAAAATCATAGCCCGAGGCAAAAAGTATTAAAAAACGGTAAAGTTGATTACTGCTTCTTTTAAAGTTAAGTATTGTGAACACTGAACATATACAAAATTGACAGTCTCAAATATATCCGCGTATCTTTCTATCTGTTTAGTAACTCTCTATTCCACAGAAAGATGTGATTATTTCTTGGGTGCGTCTTGAGGTCATTGCATAATTTTCTATAAACTTTCTGAATAAAAGTTTCTTGCATGTTGTATATTAGAAAAGTTGAATATATTATTCTATTCTACCAAAGACATCGTAACGTAGACAAATTTATTTATTATGAGGTTCGAGAAAATTACGAAGCAATATCAAATTCATTTCCACAGAATGAATGAATGGAAGGTGCATTTTTATAAACTGTTATAGAAGTGGGTCATTGATTGTGCAACCTGCAAGCCTGAACGTTGAACATATTCATTCTGCCTTGCCTCATTGTAAAGCTCTATTGCTCGACCAGAATGTACGTACATTATGGCTGATTGGATGCCTTCTTGTAGGTACATTATATATTTATTGGTTAATTAAAAATTAATATGCATCAATTACTTTTATGCTTTACCGCGCCTTGGTCTTTAAGCAACACAATTTTGTATTCACACATCTAAATGGTATCTACTATATATTAGGTTTTATACTATACGTTCGGCGAACGCTCGACCCACAAATGCGCGCCAAATTTGAATTCATTATTGCTATTGGTCAAGTTTGAAGTTTGTGCTCGCATTTCGATTATGAACGACCTCGCTTCATATTTTTGAATTCTCGCGTGTGTTTTTAACTTTTAATGTGTTAAACTGGTTGATGCGCACAACGTACTGCCTGTGCCCTTACTAGCATGAACTGAATGTGTTCGGCGAACAAAGTATATTGTCAATCAAAATTTGTAAACATTTGTTATAGTTTATTGGTTCTCCCTAGTTTTTAAAGTAGTTTTTCTAGTTTTCCATAATAAGAAGTAACAAGTGCGAATTGAAGGAAATGGATTTAGAAAACCTGTAAGGGAAACGTATGTAAGTAAAAAGCGGGTTTACATAATTCAGAAAAATTTCTAATTGCAGTTTTTTTTGCTAAGCAGATTACCTGTATGAACATTTTCTATTTGCACTTACGATGCTTGCGTATACAAAATGCGGGAGCATTTAACCATTTTCGGTCTACTTTGTCAACAAAAACGTTTTCTACTCACATTCACATTTATACAATTATTTACTTGAATATTCTATCGAAATAACCATTTAATCACTAATTATTCATGTAAATTAAATGCCGGTATTATATAATTGATAATTTCGGCGTTGTTAAAAGTTCAAGTTCCATTTCAACAACAACGTATAACCACATATTAAATTAATATGTTGATAATTAATTTTTTTACGTAACTTCAAACTTTGCTATAGTAGGTACCTCGGCGATCGAAGCAATTGAAAATTATTTTGAAAGGTTTATTTTCATGATCTTCAACATTCAGTTTCACGGTCAATGACTTGTTCATATCGAACGGTAACTATATTAAAAATTAAAATTAATTTTATTTACGTTATCCATTCCACATCTAATTGTAATTATTTTCTTCTGCATCATCTTCTTCTATGTGACATATTATTTTCAGTCTTTGGATATTGATTTCTTGTGCGGATATTCCAAATTTGGAGTATAGAAAAGTATACAAAATATAAGAGATTTTTTTTGGAATGAAGGGATAAAATACTCGCTGTCAACCTTTCACTTGGCACTTACGCACGTTGACGTGCAGTATAACAATCTTTCTAAACTTTTTGGTCCGTTCAGTATATCAGACATACTTTCTATTCAACATTGCAAATGATAAAATGAAACTCTATCGGAAGAATTTTAACTGTAAACAAGTACTATTTACGTGTCAGTTTTTCCTGTTCTTCCTGCTCTTGTAAGTCACATCACAGAATGTTGAAGCGTCAAAGAGTGCGAAATTGTTTGATTTCAAGTTAAACGCAAATTCGTGTTTCGTCTTGTAGGACAAGCAACGGTAATTTAGTCACGCTGTATGTCTTCATGTCTTCATTATAGTAAACCAAATAATAAGTAATTACAATGTATCATATTCGTATTTATAGGATAACGTATATCATGAAGAAACATGTTTATACTTCGTCTCTAAACCAAACAAACACTACCAAACTTTTCTTCATGATTTAATATTTGAAGCCTTTAAGCCTATGATTTTTTTCTATGCTTTTATGAATTTTATAATTCTATATCTATACATAAACGAATCTTGAAAAACAGAAACAGAGAAGATGTGTTTGCCAATTGGCAAACATCCTGTGGATTAATAATTAATAAGCTGGACGCAGTGCACATTTCCGGCGATTTAATTCGTATACGGAAACGGAATTGTTGAATTGTACGTTACTTCACGTTCAAAACAATATTTAGCTGCATTATTATTCTCGGCATTCGTTTTCTTGTGTGGTTCTTTTCTCTTTCTCTTCATTTCTCAAATTTGGTATCTTGAATACTCGAATGAATGAGTGCTTGTTTTTTTTTTAGTAAAGAACGCAGACTTTTTCAGAAGTTTTTAAACTCGCATGAAGAAAACAGGTTGATACACTGCTTGATTCGATATTCTCCAGACGAGTGCGCAGGTACTGCTTTATTTTCGGGGTGTGGTTGAAACATTCCTCTCTTGACTTAACTCAGAGCATAGAAAGTCACAAACATCATAAGTGAGTATGAGCCGTGTCGAGTAAATGGAAAAATGGCCAAAGATAAAGTTTCTACGTATACCTGATAATAAAACGGGACACACGCAATTTATTTCCCCTCTGTTGGGCTGTTTCAAATAACGTAACGATTATTTTTCATATATGAAGAATGTTAAGTTACCAACCCACGTGTAAGATTGCGCAGGAATTTTCAACGTTACTCAAAATGCAGTCATTTTATGTTTATGCAGGTCATGCAGAAGAAATGTTTATAAACGAAAATTGTTTATTATTTGTAACATTTAATATTTAACCATGATATATAATAAATATTCTGCTTTTTATTTATAGATATAAAAATGATGATATTATCAGTTATCACACAAACCCAAAATATAATTAAATATTTTATTATTATTGATAACTAAGCCTGAAGTCTTGAAGATTATTTAAACATTTCCGCATTTTCTATGACTAATTTTTATAATTTCTTTTTTTTTTATAATTTCTGTTCATTTATGTTTGCTTGTTCGATATGATTCAGTGAATGGTTAAAAGACATTTTACTGTTAACAGAAGATTACTGTAAGTACAAATAGTAATAATTACCTACTGATTACTGCTGAAGTTGATTGATTTTTAAAGAAGTCGTTTTTTGTGTAGGAACAATAACAATAGGTAGGTAAATAAATAAACCGTTTGCTAAATTAGGTATGTATTTATTTAATCAGTTGATGTAACATGAAATAAAAAATAAAACATTTTTATGCGCAATGTGTATTATCGTTGACTGAATAATAGAAGAAGACTGGCAAGTGCCTGTAAACTAAAAGTTTCAATACCGACCGCGTCCCGCGGCCCCTTTGCCCCAATGATTTTTGTTACTAGTCGGCGCTGCAGTGTCGCTTTGGCATTTTTACAGTTCTTTCAACTTGGGGTGTACGTTGGTCACGCCTCTGAAGTCCTATTTAAGGGGAAACATCACCTTAGATGAATTTCAGTTTTAACGGTTTTTGGCAAGATAGATGAAGAATCGAAGCAAAAGTCAGTAACATACATACGCATATTTGACATTAGAGAATGATAGTTACCAGAAATGCACTTTATTGTATTTGCTTGTGTCCTTTACATTCTGATGAAACCCATTGAGTTTGGTATCATTTTAAAGACAATTTGTTCTAGATTTCAAATATTGGAGCTTCACTTACGTCCGCATATTTGCCAGTCTTCTTCTATTATTCAGTCAACGGTATTATTAAATTCAAACACTGATACGCACTACACACTACGTTAACTAATTATGATTTAAGTAGTGAAAATGTTTATATATTTCTTACTAATTCAGACAGTTTAGTTCGTAGTTTTCTCACGTTATATGCGCCAGAATAATGAATCATTGTCTCGATCATAATTGTAAATTTCTCAAGATGTGACCAAGTTTTTTCTTACATAATCTTATCTAACATTATGATCATACTTACTTGTGCTTAGCTTCTCTTGTCTCTTATATAGGCTTTTATATGTTTCACACTTGTGAAGTGAACTATATATTCGTCATTTATGTAATACCATGAATTCCCTATTGTCTTTATTGCGTAGGATTTATTTGATAAGTATTAAAAAGAAAGCATACAAGAAACCGAGAAGCAAACAAAAAACGAATAAACTAAGTATACACCAGACAAATGTTTGAATGAAACGAAACCCTTAAAAGTTTAAAATTTTAAATGCTTGTATAGAATATTTACATAGTTTTGGACAAGACTTCTTTCTTCTAACAGAAAAAAAATACTCATAAAGAGCTTTATATTTCGTTCTTGAAGTTAGAAAAGTTTATTAAAATCTTTCTCTGACTAGATTAAAATTTATGAATATGATGCATTAACACGTGATTTGAATAATTATTTTTAAAGTGTGCCTTGCAGCCTGGTACCTTCACAACTTTGAGTGAAGTGATGGTGGCAATAATCTCTTTTATTCATCAACTTGTTCTTGGTTTTGTTCAATGTTCCTTGCACACCATCAAGCGTCCAGAAATATTCATTGAACAAATAAAATAATTGGGTCATAATTTATAACGAAATGTTTAGCAATTACTGAAATGAATTATGAATTTCAAATTTGTTTTTTAAAGTGAAAACAGTGCACATTTATGTTATTCGTTATAATATTCGATTTTCATATTAAGATTAAAATAACTCTTTGTAATTACCATTGAGAGTTAATGAAAATAATTTGCTATGGTTTGTTTATTAAGCACGTGATTTGTCATTGAACCCACCATATCATTAGAATAGAAAATATGATGTAAAAACTTGTAGGTATAGGTAGGGGTACTTTTTCAATAACAACAAGTAGGTATCAAGCCTAAAAGACACCCAAAAGAAATTGTGATTTCGCAATGGAGATATTAATAGTTCCATAAGCGAGGAACCCACGGAAGTTAGTTTCTCAAATCAAGCGTGGCAATACAAATTAGAATATTACGATATGATTTTAAAGGTTGAAACATAATGAAATCAAAATGAAGTCAAAGCGGCAAATCAGTGGTCGAGAGAAGAATCTTTCCTGTTCGACGACGAAATGAGATTTCAAAACATAATATTGCTAAATTGTAAAATTTTGTCGTTTTTTTTCGTAGCAATTACTAATATACATATTTTTTTGGTTTCAGTGTTATGCTTATACGACTGCAGACGGCCCTAGCGGTCGTCATCCTGGTCTGCTTCAGGATATCGGCAGGACAGGTAATTTTACCTATACGCTTTAAAACATTTAATGCATTTTGCTCTTTTATTGATGCGACTAATTAGTCTGTTAATCCTATTCTATATATGAAATGAACTGAATGTTGAAATCGTGAGCAAAATCAATTTGTTCTGACCTGAGTATTTCCAACATGCCAACATTCCAACAATTATATTAAATTAATTTCTATCTAATTAAGTATTAAGCACTTTTCTATTTTTTTGTTTTGTTTCAATTCATTTTAACTTTATTGTTACAGGAAACAACAAATTTATTCACATGTCCGAATGGTAAGTGTGTGCACAAAAATAATCAATTCTTCGTCGATATATCGTCAAGGTTTTATAAATACCAATACCAAGGATATTATGCTCTAAACAATGTTCATTTCTATTCTATCTGTAACTATAACAAAAAGCGCATTAATAATAAAGTTCGGTTAATTGTGCCGCAATATAACTGCAGTTCGTGAATTTTCTTTTAATAACGCAACAGATGCAGTAACAACTCCAAGTCAGGCAATGCAATTAAATTCTGCAACAGCAATGGTTGTTTTTTCAACTCAAAACTGTAACGGTTTTTTATTATTCGGTCATAGCTGCAGATAATTGCACGAGATAGGTAATTGTGATTGTTAGTTTATTAAGCAAAATCACCAACTGTCAAAATTGTTACTAATTTTTCTTGCGTATAAACTTGAAAAGAAGTATTCCAACTTTTTTACTTTACAACAAATTTTATTTAATGTAATTTACTTATTAATAAACCATTATGGTCTTTTATATTTGGAATTTGAACAAAGAATTAACATGTCACGTGACATATTTTCATAGTATTTATACGTCTGATAAATGTCCTGGTTATATGTCATCACTCACCGGATCATGTACACGTCAAGATAAAACTTTTAACAAGAAAAACAATTATTTCTGCTCTTTATGTCATCAAACCGTCAAAAATAATTTCAAAAGCAAGCTTTTCTTCAACTATACTTATGCGTAAAGAAGAAGAAATAATTGAAATAAAAGAAGAGATTTTCAAAAAGAGTTAATACACGAAACCAGTCGTTGCTGTAATAAGTGTGTCAAAAATAACTCGGCCCACATGTGTGTAATACAACATTTCTGTTAAACATTAATTTGTATAGTCGTATAAGAGACACTTAATATAAATTATGTAAATTTACAGTAAGGTATTTAGGAGTGTCTATATAATATGTAATTTTGTTCGGTTTGTCAATGCTGCAATTGGTATCTGGTGAAGATATTATACTAATAAACAAGTACACAAGTAGGAAATTATTAAAGTATTTGTTGAAAGTAAGACAACATTACGAAGAGTTTAGTCACGACTCAGGAATATTTTAATAGATACAAGTGGTACAACTCTATCAATAAGAAATGTCATATCGGTTATTATTACCTTAGTCCTGATTGTAAATGTAGAGTATCAATCAACAAGGTTAGAATTAGACTACTTTGTCTGGTGATAAGATTTCTAATAATTGAAAAGTTAAAAGTAAAACATTAGTAACTATGTGATTGTTCATTTACCTTACTAGACATTCCTAGATTATTGATTCTTGTTTATTTATTTCGGTTGGTTGGTCGCGGTTATCGTTAATATATTTAATGCAAGGACAAAGTCGATGTCCGTGGACAACTTTTACAATCTAATAAGAATACATTATTCATGCAAGTTCGTGACGTTTTGAATTGCAGACATATTTTAAGAATTAAAACTGTTAAAACTGTTAAACGTATAAAAAAATAATTTGAATTTTTAATATTACTGCCGCTGAAATAGATTGATATTTATTGAAGCGCATGGATATTTTTCGAGTTAAATAATGTTTAATACATATGTAGAATGTACTAACGCGAGAAACAGAACTGTCTGCCGGCATGACGTCATTAATCCGTTTTAGTACTGAAATTTTCATTTGTTAATGTGAAACCAATTGAAGTGCGTAAAATATTATGGAAATAGGATTCAGACATAAAAGTACCTGAATAAAATAAGTTCAAGACGTCATGCTGACAGACAGTTCTGTTTCTCGCTGTGGTACGTTTCCAATTTGCATTTATAAATAATAGATACAATTTATTATTTAGTATTAAATCGAAAAAAATCCGTGCGTTTCAATAAATATTATCAATGTTTCAATAAGGGACGAAAAAGACCATTGGATTCGATCTAGGATTCAAATTAATCAATTTTTTATACTTTTAACGTTTTAACAAACAATTCTGTTTCTCGTGTTAGTACTATAGGTATGTACTACTTTGGCCGGCATGAAAACAGTTTGAATAATATGGAAAATAAATTAACTTTGTTTTTACATATCGACATATATGTGCTTCTTACATATAAGCAAATTTACGACTTTCGTTCCATTTTAATAGGAGTTGGAGATGAGTAAAAACTCTTTTCTTATAAATAGCAAATCTAAGTTTCTATACGATATATCTAATCATTATCGAATGTAAAGTTAACACAAATCAACAACAATTACCTACAGTTGAATATAAAAATAACAAGTCTATAATAAATTTCTTTCTAAACTGATGATAGCGTTTCTTTTATGACCAAACGCTTGGCATTTTGATGAATCACTTCTTGTTTTTCTTTTCTTCAGAGCAAAATCCTATTGGCTTGTTGTGTAGCTGTAGATCATTGAGTTGTTTTTAGAAATTTATAACTATCGTCAATTGTGATTCATAAACATTAAGAAATAATGTTTTTGAGTGTCAAAGTACACATAAAAAACGAGAAGTAATAAAATTTCCAATAAAATAAAAATGTCATGGTCGTATTGGGTCGAAGGTCAAACTGTGAGTGTTCACAGCTAAAAATTTTAAAATTCACGTGTGAAGGAAACGAAAAAATACAACTTTAACGTTAAAGACATTGTTATTAATGAATGCACACAAGTTCTTGAATGTTGGCCGTCATTTTATCGTGTATTATGCTCATCGATTTGTGACGAATAATAATAATAATAGCGGTTTCTTGCAGCAGATTTAAGCTTTAACTTTTTACTTTGCTGACTTGACTCTTGGCCGGCGATCAGAATGTGATGATGCCGATGCGCAGCAATTAAAGTTGATTTTCCACTCACTCCTGTTTATAACTTAGGTATATTCTTATAGTCCTTATAGATATAAACGTAACTTTGTGTTACGTTACGTATAAAAAATGTACAGTTTTGTAAGTGATTTACATATATATCTTTTAAGTCGGCACAGATATTTTCTTTTTTATAAACCAGAGAAATAAATAAATAAATAAAAAATTTACGACCAAAGAATTAGGAATAATTGCAACACATGTCCTAGTATTATCTTCATTCGCCAATTAATTCTTGCAACTTGTTTCCACTTGCACATGACGACCGCGCACAATTCTTAATCAGTTTGTAATCTTAAAACTTGTAACTTGTAACATATTGCAAAAAAAGTCATTAATATATGTATAGTACCTATACGGTCGGCATGTTAATGCTTGTTGGTTGTTGCATTCCATACAGAAAGACATATTTTGTTGTTTATTACGTAAACTTATCCAGTTTCCTTAATAACAATCAGCGACGACGACACTACAAGAGAGATACAAGAGACAAGAATTTCATTCAAGGATAACTTACCCATATATAATTCAGTAATGCTGTTTCAAAGTTGGAATCTAATCTGTATGGTTATTAATATTATTTTAGAATAGTTGCGCGCTTAGCTAGTTCGAGCGCAGATCATGGATCTAGGAACTGGAATTCGTAGTGAAAGTCGCATTCGCATCAGGCTACAGGCAACAGGCAACACCAAGAATCAAATATGTCATGTTGTAGATATTTGACCTTTTACATCAAAACATACATAGGCAAACGGCAACGCTTAGTACTTACAAGTAGTCAGTGGCGGAACAAATGATATAGTGGCCCTGGGGTAGTAATCAATTGGGGCCCCTATTACAATCTAAGAAATAGCTAAATGATGAGATGAACATTAGTTATTATGGGCAATGTTCCCTCTAAGCCGGAATGCGCACTGTGCGCAAAATAATTTGACTGAGCAGCAGACTGAGCGGCAGACTGAGCAATGCTATAACCGAGAAGGAGCGGTGACCAAAAAAAAAAGCTTTCAGCTAATATTTCTTGTGCGCGGTAAATATTTCTTGTGCGCGGCAGGGGCAAAGGGAGTGCGCGCAGCTTAGAGGGAACTTGGTTATGGGGCCCCAGTTGCCCCGAAGCAAGCCCTGTGTTTTTTCCAATTGTAATTAATAAAATTGTAAATATAGTCGTAAAAGCGTAATAATTAAACCGAGTAAATAATGAAAATGGAAGAATCTCATAATAATGCTCAATGCTCAATTAAAATAGGAAAATACATTGTGACCTTTATGGTTACGATACCTTTATAACCACATCGTATGACTCATACTGTAATGCGATATAACCGTTAGCATGGAATTTTACTAAATTTTATATGCTGTTTTACTGTGGAAATTCTAATCCAAGTAGTACGATACAAATATCAATCACACTTAACTAAAAATCTAAATACTTACTTTATTGCTTCCATTTTATGTCAGAAATGTGTGCGAGAACAATTTACTTAAAGCATTATTGCAGAATGGAAATAAAACTCTGAATATTCCGGTTCTAAAAGTTTTGCTATGTTTTGTATTCACGCGAGTTGTTCGTGCTTAATTTTTGTAACACAACCACTTTATTGGTCCGTTAGACTTGCATAGTTGTGTGAATAAGTTACTGACTTATTAGAACTGCAATTGGAATATTGGTATAATCGAACAATCAAATACAAAACAACACAACAAAAGCATTAGTACTACTTACTTTTGACTGAGTAACGGGTAACACGTAAAGCCGTCGATTCGATCTATTATGAACAATAATACACTTACACACCTTTGGCGAGTTCCACTTTCACCTAATATAGTACCTAGAATAATATATTTCAGTAGAATTTGTTGTGGTAGATAAAAAATGTTTGGCAAACCATAAAAAATATTATTAACTTTTGTAATAGAACAATTTCCCAATTTTATGGAATTCACGATTAACAATGACCGTTGAACGTTCAATACTTCTTTAGCTTTTTTTCAGTTCAGCATAAAACCTCGGTTATTTGTACTTACAATGAATGATGACTAATTAAACCTCTAATTTAAATATAATTATATGCGTATGGTTTGCTTCATTCATATTCCTAATACTAGTGCAAGCACAAAATAATTGAAGATACCTTGAAGTATGAGAAGTTACGTAATATGTGAATGTGATCTTCAACAGGAAATCTTCACATATCCGTCCATCTTCGTTATTATAGTTTTAATCTTTTTATTTATAGTTGCATAATCTGTCAATAGGTAGAAAATAAAATCAGACCTTGTTAGGTTTTAGTTTGTTTTGCAGATAAAAATGCAAATAACATCGTTTACATTTAAACTTTCCATTTTTTCCAAATATTTGCCCTCGACATTGAAGACGCTTATCTAGGTAGGTATATGAAATTCAAAATCTTTAAAATCGTTAAAACCTTCAATAAACGTTTCTTTCATACGTAGTTAATTATATTATCAACAACAGTCATAAAACATTTTTAATGTTGTTTTGTTTGGTTGGTTGATGTTGCGACATTAACTTTTTTATTCAATGTTCATCTAAATAGTTGCAACATTATTAATCTAGCAGTTCAAATTGAAACGTAAAGAAGTTTTTAAAAAAAGTAATTTGCACTGTTAAACACGTTTTTATTATCTCTACCAGCAGAATCAACAATAAAGGCTTTTTATCATTGACAAGCATCTGTCGCAATACTTTAAATATCTACTAATGAATAAAAATAAACATCAAGTTGGAAATTTATTCTAATGTTATCAATATTAAATGAATATATAAAAAGAAAGTTTTCTAAATAATCTTTGGACTTAAAGTGGTAAAAGTTTCTATGAAAGTGTTGTATATCGAGAAATCACAATTTTCATTAATATAAATGATAAATACTTATAATTATATTATTATAGCAAATGAAAATCTTGGTCATTTTTGATTCAGCATTAGTGATTGAGTTTAGTGTAGGTAGAGAAACAATTACGATCTTTATGTGTTAATTAATTATTTATTATGCCAATTGCTATCCACACATGTTTAATGACCGTTAATCAATTGAAGCATGAACGTAGAAATCGTTTATCACAACGACTATAGACAGACGAAAGAGTCTTAAGAGAAAAGTATTTTTTACAAAACATCTGCGCATTCATAATCATAATATAGGTACGGCCAAAACAATAGTTTAAATTTCTCTCTCCAACCAACTAATAAATTATAGACATTCTCTTTTAATCGATCATTAATAATAAATATTTATTAGAATTTGTGCATTGGAAGCACTGAAAAGTAAATATGAAATAAAATGCTCAGGCGCGTATATGAAGTTACCCAATGGCCAATAGAATTAATTATATTGTGTAATTATTTTATTATGCACCAATTACCTATATACCTAATATATTTACAATATAAGAAATTTATAGCCAATTCAGTAAATGGAGTAAATTACCAAGAGTGGTGTTTAAATTATATTAGTTCTTTTCTTCTAATGTAAAACTGCATCAAGGACGAAATTTTTAATTATTAGCAAAGCAACTAACTATATAAGGTGTAGAAATGACATAAGACATAACTATAACATTTGACACTATCACTGCATGTCGTTAATTGTAACATTTTATGATTAATATTATTTGCATTGGCAATTTATGCTTTATGTCTTATAATTACGCTTATATGAGGAAGTACTTGTAAAATATAAACTTTGAGTTTGCATAATTATAAACTGCAAACAACATAAGTCAGGCAACATATTCTAGGAAATTCTAGAAAGTGCTCTAACGTTAGAAGTTTCTTTTTTTGCATGAGTACAAATTAAGTTTAAAACAACACACGGTCTACTGGAAAATCTAAAGACATTACAACTCTTGGCTTGATTCAAATAAGTTATAATAATTGTCAGTGTAGAAAGCACTGCACTGTTGAGACTGTTTTAAGACATCGTGTGCGGACGCTTAGGCACAAAAATGAGTAATGAAGATCTCGACTCGACTCAGCGTAAGTACGAAAAGGGTTTGTGGCGCTGAGCACTCAGGTGTAGATTTGGGGAACTACGTATTTAATCTAGAATGACGAGACTAACAAATACCTAATTATAAATATTTTCTTCATTGTTATTGTGAATGTTTATGGTAAATATTTATTAATTAATGACTTTTTCGACTTTTCCTTCTTAGGTTGGGAACTACGAGGACTTAACTGCTACAAGTTTTTCAACATCAGACATTCTTGGGAAAAGGCTGCTGAATTATGTAGAAGGTCAGTGTCTTTGGTGTATTTTACTAAAGTGTAGTAAAACATAGAAACTTTTTTCCTATTCGCACATATCGAGCATAAATAAACG
The DNA here is from genome assembly GCA_030264535.1 of Liometoxenus newtonarum. Lineage (NCBI taxonomy): Eukaryota > Metazoa > Arthropoda > Insecta > Coleoptera > Staphylinidae > Liometoxenus > Liometoxenus newtonarum. The sequence continues at coordinate 42,101 of JARJEB010028296.1, forward strand.
TGTTGCGTTGAATATTTGCTCATCGTTATACCTACTTGTTAGAAGTATAGTATTTGCATTATTAGTAAAACGCAAACTATATACTCATTATAACTGTATAAGATATGTGGTCAGATTACATTAACTGAGCTGGCAAAGAATCGAAGAAGGTTCGACGAACTGATAGATCGACATTGTGTGCATATTAACGACTTTTATATCATTTAATTTAATAACCCATTTGAAGCTTAAATTTTTAGTATCAAGCACGATGTTATTTATTAAACGATATTCATAAAAAAATTAAATTAATCAATGCTCATAAATAATATTTGTGAAGTTAAATTCCTAGTGTTATATCTAAAGTTGTATAATTAAATTTTCAATGATAGAATTCCTTTCTTCATAATAATGTAGCACCGTTGACTGAACATGAAATAAATAATCAAGGGTTGTGTTTATTTAGGATTTTTATTCTCAGCGCGAGTCCGACCGTGGGTATCGGCAGAGACATGCCTCCTGACTTTTCCTTCGATTCTCTGTTCCCAAAAACCTTTACAACTAAAATTCATCCAAGGTGATGTTTCGCCTTAAATAGAACTTGAGAGGCGTGACCAATGTACACCCCAAGTTGAAAGAACTGTACAAATGCCAAAGCGACACTGCAGCCTCGACTAGGTAGTAGCAAAAATCATTTGTGCAAAGGGGCCGCGGGACGCGATCGGCATTCAAACTTTTAGTTTACAGGCACTTGCCAGTCTTCTTACATTATTCAGTTCACGGTAGTACTCAAATATAACTGAATTCAACCATGGTAAAAGTACAAATTGAATGTCAAGTGTCACAAAATGCAAAGTAGAAATTCATGTCAGATGACTTATTTTAGAATTTTACTTGCATTATTTCATTACCGTTCATATTTGGTTCATTAAACTTCTTCTTTATACAAATTGTGCTATTGTTTTAAATTAAACGCGATGACAATGATAATTAACAACCAACATAAGTACCTACAACTTGTTTTATTTCGCTTTAATGGAGTTTACTAATACAGTACCTATTTTGCTAAAGTTGTCGAGTCTAGAGACGGTAAAACTGGGGCGCGCTCAATAACCAAAAACTATTCAAACATAAATATGGAAAGTTTGTTCAATAAATAATTACTTACCTATACCACGATATAACTTTTGCTAGTTACTTATTGTTTATTAGTAATCTACATACATATTTCTGAACAAATTAGAAAGGCACACAACTATTTGTTCGCACTCCATGTAGTTTACTTCTGGATAGCAGCATTATTTTATTGATTGTCGTGTGTTTATTGTTGGGACAATTAACATGTAAGTTTAGTTCTCATGAATTTATTATTATTAATCAAAATTAGACATTTGAATAACTTACGCTTTCTGGTTCTGCAATTGCAAGAATATTTTTAATGCAACTTGCAAGTTTCTTGATAATAATTAGTACGCATTTTCAATGTTTCTAATTTTTCTTACTCTTATTATTGTAATTGTTATATTGGGAATTCTTCTTTGTTATTTTCACGTGCCAATTATAAAATCGCCTTTTGCTGCTCTTTAACCAAATTATGAATAAAAAGAAAGTATTCGTGCCAAAATATGTATGCCTGGTATGTACTAATAACATACTCAGGAAATATTATACATTCTTGCAATTCGATAATATTTTTTTCTTTTGAAATAAAATTCGATTGTATTTTAATAAGCATCCCGTTATAGCCTTTTAGCTTTTGCCGTCTGTAGTGTACATGTACAGTGCTGATATTAAGAAAGTCAGCGAAACGAGCAAAGAACACAAAACATAACACAATGAATGAATAAGACACAAACAGAAGAAACTTTCAAATTAACATGACTGCCCTAGGGTCAGTTACACCTGTCTGGTTCCTCATCGTTGTAACGTACTACTTTTCTTTAAACAAACTTAAGTATACAAATTTGTCACAAGCAATCGTAGTGAAATTAATTTAGGATTTAAGTACTGCATATTTCAGTTTTCAATACTCAAAATATTCAGTCAAAGATTTTGTTAAGTATTTATTTATATTATTGGTCCTGTTGATGTCAAATATCTAGCGAAAGTGAAATAAATCAAAATTTTCGAAATCTGTGTAAATAATGCAGTTTTCTTGTATATTGCGCAAATGCCAAATAAAAATCATTAAAAGCGAATTTAACTTTTGATTAATGTTGCGAAATTATGTTTGTTCTTTCGTATAGGTATGGAAGCGATTTGATGTCAGTGGAGTCGTACGGTGAAAATAATTTAACGGCATCGATAGCTGCGTCTACAGTTGCTGGCGATCGTCGTGGTACAAACCATTACTGGCTGGGCTTAGCCTCACTAGATGACCTCAAAACGAACACCTTAGAGTCGGCATCAGGAACGCTTGCGTCTCAATACTCAGGTTTGTGGGCGACTATAGTCCAGGTGATTGTAGCAATTGAATTATGACACCATTTTTCAATTAGTCCTATTCAAGTTTATATAAAAAATGAACTCAGGGTCTTTGATATCATAAAGTCAATACACTTGAGCTTGAGACATGAAAGCCGCCTGAATCATCAGCCATTGGCGCGCTCCGCATGTACGCGTTATACTTATTTTATTTACTCGATTTCACCGACCTGTATTACATAAATTGTTGACTGTTACGGATCTTCTTCTTCGTGTATAGGCTTCTGGTCACTGCAACAACCTGACCCAAAGGCTGGCGAGTGTGTCGACGTTACATTGACCGAAGAGAAACAATCATGGGAGTTGACTACATGCGAGAGTCTTCTACCTTTCATGTGCAGAGCAAGGGCTTGCCCATCGAACTCATTCCACTGTTCGAATGGCAACTGCATCAACGAAGCGTTTCGTTGCGACAAACAAGACGACTGCGGGGATTCATCTGACGAAATCGATTGTCCTACAAATTGTAATTATTATTTAGCAAGTAGCGGAGACGTAGTTGAAAGTCCTTACTACCCACAAAAATATGCACCACTCACAAACTGTAAATGGACATTAGAAGGCCCACAAGGACATAATATTTTGTTACAGGTAAGGAATTGGATTAGCTAATCTAATGTTAAGCAAATAAAAATTCAAATTGTTCGTCCTAAAGTTTCAAGAGTTCGAGACAGAAAAATCGTTTGATACAGTCCAGATATTAGCCGGTGGTCGAACTGAAGATACCTCAATTAACTTGGCCACTTTATCAGGTAAACCAGACTTAACGAATCGTTCGTTCGTGTCCGCAAGCAATTTTATGATAATCAAATTCAGCACTGACGCGTCAGTAGAAAGGAAGGGTTTCCGGTATGTTCAATACTCCTTTTGTCTATTCATTACGAATAATAAACACGTTCTTCTTCTGTAGCGCTTCTTGGAAGACTGAGCCTCAAGCATGTGGTGGTATCTTAAAAGCGACACCGCAAGGACAAGTTTTAACATCTCCCGGTTATCCAGAACAATATCCTGGTGGCTTAGAATGCTTATACGTTATTTCGGCGCAATCAGGAAGAATAATAACATTAGAAATCGATGACCTTGATTTGGATGATATGCGCGACTACATATTGGTGAGGGACGGCGACTCGCCTATGAATCAACCAATCGCTCGTCTTACAGGCGACTCGCAAAAGAACCAAAGAATTATTATGTCAACCAGCAATCAATTATATCTATATTTTAAAACAAGCTTAGGTGATTCGAAACGTGGCTTTAGAATACGCTATGCACAAGGCTGCAGAGCAACGATTATTGCTAGAAATGGTACTTTGACCTCCCCAGCATATGGTCTCACTAACTATCCAAGCAACCAAGAATGTCTGTACAAGATTAGAAACCCAGGAGGTGGCCCACTATCGTTGAACTTCGATAATTTTGATGTAGATAAATCCGATTTTGTACAAGTTTATGACGGACCCACAACGAGTGGGTTAAGGTTACATAGCGGTAATGGTTTCACACAGACTGCCGCTCCAAAAATAACTCTAACTGCATCAAGCGGTGAAATGTTAATTCGTTTTGCTTCTGATGCATTACACAGCAATAAGGGTTGGCAAGCGATATTCTCAGCGGATTGTCCGCCTTTGCAACCAGGCATTGGTGCATTGGCGTCAAGTCGCGACACGGCTTTCGGTACAATCATTACCTTTACTTGTCCTACTGGTCAAGAATTTGCAACAGGTCGTCAAAGATTAACTACACAGTGTCAGCATGGTGGTAACTGGTCTATCACGTATATACCAAAATGTCAGGAAGTTTATTGTGGTCCAGTGCCGCAAATCGATAATGGTTTCTCCATTGGATCGACGAATGTCACGTACCGTGGTGAAGCAATGTATCAGTGTTATGCTGGTTTCGCTTTTTCAACTGGTCAGCCAATTGAACGAATTTCTTGTCTAGCTGATGGACGCTGGGAGAAGAAACCAGCTTGTTTAGGTAAAGTTGCAATACGCCGAAAAAACTATAGAAAGAAACGCAACATTATTAACTAACATTCATATTGCATTTCAGCTTCGCAATGCGTCTCTCTTCCAGAAGTACCGCATGCAAACGTGACTAATCTAAATGGCTTGGGACGAAGTTACGGTACAATTGTACGCTATGAATGTGAGCCCGGATATGTACGTTCCGGACATCCAGTCATTTTATGTATGAGCAATGGTACATGGTCCGGCGATGTGCCGACATGTTCACGAGCACGTTGTCCCGTATTTCCCGAAATCAAAAACGGTTACATTAGCGACACCTCAAAAATATATTATTTCACTGACGAGGCTAGAGTGCAATGCTACAAAGGCTACAAACTTATAGGTAATAGCATATTGAGGTGCGGCGAAAATCAAGAATTCAACAACCCGCCTAAATGCGAAGACATAAACGAATGTATTAGTAGTCAATGCGATGTAGCATCAACGGAATGTGTCAACACGCCTGGTTCATTTTCATGCAAATGTCGTAAAGGTTTTACACCTACTTTGGATTGCAGACCTGTGGGCGATTTAGGTTTGATAAATGGAGGTATTGCCGATGATGCAATTACGGTTTCGAGTACCGAGGAAGGATATTCCAAAGGGGTAATGCAGTAAATCATATTATGTGCAATAAAAATTTATAAAAATTTAATTACAGATGCTACGTCTCAGCAATGGCCATGGATGGTGCGGTAATACTCTAGAACCGGGATCTAATTACGTAATTATCGACTTAAAAGCACCAACAATAATACGTGGCTTCCGAACGATGAGCGTAACACGTCCCGATGGCAATCTGGCATTCACTTCAGCTGTACGCATTCAATACACCGATGACTTAACTGATATTTATAAGGATTACAGGAATCCGGATGGAACAGCCGTTGAATTTAGAATTTTAGAGCCGACTCTATCGATACTTAATCTACCAGTGCCAATAGAAGCACAATTTATCAAGTTCAAGATTCAAGATTATGTTGGTGCACCGTGCATGAAGTTGGAAATTATGGGCTGTACGCGCTTGGAATGCTCCGATGTTAATGAATGTGCTAACAACAACGGCGGGTGCGACCAGAAATGCATCAACAATCCGGGCGATTACTCTTGCAATTGTAATGTTGGTTTTGATTTATATACTCAAAACGGCACGTCAGGTTTCATTATCGAAGGCAGCGAAAATGGACAACGAGACGGCGATACTTATCAGCTCAACAAATCGTGCGTACCGATCATGTGTCCGGCATTACAAGCACCGGAGAACGGTGTCATACTCTCAACGAAAGAAAAGTATCATTTCGGTGAATTAGTACGGTTCCAATGTGCATTCGGTTATGTTATGACTGGTTCATCGTCGCTATTATGTACGTCCACTGGAGCGTGGAACGGCACGAGTCCGGAGTGTAATTATGCTAAATGTGTGTCATTACCTGACGATAAGAATGAAGGACTGAAAGTGGTTCGACCGGATGAGACCAGTGTATTAGTGCCATTTAAAGAAAATGTTACCATGAATTGCGGAAATATTGGACGGCAACTAAGAAAAACGGCTACGTCAGGATTCAGACAGTGCGTTTACAATCCGAAACCGGGTCTTCCCGATTATTGGCTAAGTGGCGCTTTGCCATCATGTCCTAGAACAGATTGTGGATCTCCACCACCAACTTCAGGTGCTGAATACGGAAAATTCTTGGACACTAAATATCAATCATCATTTTTCTTCGGATGTCAAAATACTTTCAAACTGGCGGGTCAAAGTAATAAACATGATAATGTAGTACGATGTCAGTCAAATGGAGTATGGGACTTTGGTGATTTAAGATGTGAAGGTCCAGTGTGCGAAGATCCGGGAAGGCCAAGCGATGGTTTCCAATTGGCTAGAAGTTACGAACAAGGTTCGGAAGTTACATTCGGCTGTAACAGACCTGGATACATTCTTATTAATCCAAGGCCAATCACGTGTGTTCGTCAGCCAGAATGTAAAGTTGTACGACCATTAGGTTTAGCTTCAGGACGAATACCAGATGCTGCTATCAATGCGACAAGTGAAAGGCCAAATTATGAGGCTAAAAATGTACGTTTAAATTCTGTAACTGGTTGGTGTGGCAAACAAGAAGCATTCACCTATGTGAGTGTAGATTTAGGCAAAGTATTCCGCGTTAAAGCAATTTTGGTGAAAGGTATCGTGACTAATGATATTGTTGGGCGACCGACCGAAATACGTTTCTTCTACAAACAAGCGGAAAACGAAAATTACGTCGTGTATTTTCCCAACTTTAATTTGACAATGAGAGATCCTGGAAATTACGGTGAATTAGCAATGATATCTTTACCGAAATATGTACAAGCAAGATTTGTGATTTTGGGTATAGTTAGCTACATGGATAATGCTTGTTTGAAATTCGAATTGATGGGTTGTGACGAGCCAAGTGATGATCCACTGCTGGGATACGATTACGGATACTCCCCTTGTGTGGACAATGAAACGCCTGTATTTCAAAGTTGTCCGCAACAACCGATTGTGGTACAAAAAGACGCAAACGGAGGGGTGTTGGCGGTAAACTTTACAGAGCCAACAGCAGTTGATAATTCCGGAAGTATTGCTCGTCTAGAAGTGAAGCCACAAAACTTCCGAACGCCAATGTATGTGTTTGAGGACACTGTAGTGAAATACGTCGCATTTGATTACGATGGAAATGTCGCCATTTGCGAAATCAACATTACTGTGCCTGATAATACCCCGCCGCAGTTAAGTTGCCCTCAAAGCTATGTGATTGAATTAGTGGACAAACAAGACAGTTATGCGGTAAATTTCAACGAGACTCGAAGACGTCTCAATGCTACGGATGCTTCCGGGGAAGTGCACATTCAATTCATACCCGACCGAACAACAATTCCAATTGGAACATTCGAAAACGTCACGGTTGTAGCTACTGATAAATATGGAAACAGAGCTACTTGCCACTTCCAAGTATGTTAAACATAACTTTTCACTTGGATGCTTTTTCTGCTACATGATTGTTTTACAGGTCTCCGTTCAAGCGACGCCATGCGTGGATTGGGAGCTTAAATCTCCTGCGAATGGAGTAATCACATGTTTAGAAGGCGATAAAGGACTGCAATGCATTGCTAAATGTAATGACGGCTACAGATTTACCGACGGGGAACCCATCAAGACATTCGGTTGCGATTCAAAGACGCCATGGAAACCAACATCAGTTGTACCCGATTGTGTTTCAGAAGATACACAACAAGCTGATTATCATGTCACTGGCACAGTTCGTTATCGAGCCAATGGAGCAGTGGCCAATGCATGTTTGAATCAGTATATCGACTTATTATCACAATACTACTCAACATTAAATGGCATGCTATCGCAACGTTGTTCCGCGGTCAATGTAAACATGAATGTTTCATTCGTCAAAGCAGTACCGGTTCTCGTTGAAGAAAATGTTGTTAAAATTGACTTCGTTCTTGATGTTATTCCAGTCATTAGACAACCGCAATTATACAACTTGTGTGGTTCTACATTATCATTGATCTTTGACTTATCGGTACCACATGCGAGCGCAGTGATTGAACCGCTATTAAATGTATCCTCAATAGGTAATCTATGTCCACCATTACGTGCTTTATCGTCTACAGTCGTTAGAGGATTTACCTGTAATATTGGCGAAGTACTAAATATGGACGAAAATGATGTTCCACGTTGCTGTAAGTATTCCTAATAGCAAGCATCTACTTGATTACAAATTGATTATTATTTCCATATTTGTATAGTGCATTGCCCCGCTGGTACTTTCGCTGGAGAAAAACAAAAGGAATGTACTTACTGTGCAAAGGGTTACTATCAAAACAGTGATCGACAGGGTTCTTGTATTCGCTGTCCTATGGGCACTTATACCAAAGAAGAAGGTTCCAAGAATCTGCATGATTGTATACCAGTGTGTGGTTATGGTACCTATTCGCCAACTGGTCTCGTTCCTTGTCTCGAATGTCCCAGAAACAGCTATACTGGTGAACCTCCAACTGGTGGCTTCAAGGATTGTCAAGCTTGCCCGGCCAATACGTTTACCTACCAGCCATCAGCTCCCGGAAAAGATAGGTGCAGACCAAAATGTGGACCAGGGCAATATTCTGCAACAGGCCTTGCTCCATGTTCAATGTGTCCTAAAGATTTTTTCCAAACACTGACCGGGCAAACTACTTGCATGGAATGCCCAACGAATATGAAAACCGATGGGCCCAGTTCAACAAGTCGATCTGACTGTCTTCCAATTCAATGCACTGAGAATGCTTGCCAACATGGTGGTTTATGCGTACCAATGGGCCACGGAGTCCAGTGTTTCTGCCCGGCAGGATTTTCTGGACGAAGATGCGAAATTGATATAGACGAATGTTCATCACAACCTTGCTATAATGGTGCAACATGTATTGATTTACCGCAAGGTTATCGTTGCCAATGTCCTCCAGGCTATTCAGGCATTAATTGCCAAGACGAAAGAAGCGATTGTAGAAACGAAACATGCCCAGAACGTGCCATGTGTAAAGATGAACCGGGATACAACAATTACTCGTGTTTGTGTCGAGATGGCTACACGGGAACTGATTGCGATATGACGGTATGCTGTACTTTCTAACTTTATGTCAACACTTTTAATTGTTTTTTTTTTATTTCTTCTAAGGTCGATCCTTGTTCAAACAGCGTTAGCCCGTGTAGTAACGGAGCAACTTGTGTAGCTTTACAACAGGGTCGTTTCATGTGCGAGTGCTTACCTGGATGGGAAGGTCAAACTTGTGAAGTAAACACCGACGACTGTGCCGAACAACCCTGTCTTTTGGGAGCGAATTGTACAGACTTGGTCGCAGATTTTAGTTGCTCATGTCCCCCAGGCTTCAGTGGTAAACGGTGTCAAGGAAAAATTGATTTATGCTCTAACTATCCATGCAAAAACGGCGTATGTGTTGATAAACTCTTTTATCATCAATGTATTTGCCAATCTGGTTGGTCAGGTGAATCTTGCGAAGTGAACATTAATGACTGTATTAATGATCCGTGTGAAAACGGTGGGCAATGTATTGACGGTATTAACGATTTTAATTGCACATGCGAGGCTGGTTTCACTGGTAAACGTTGTCAGCATACGATTGACTATTGCTCAGCGGAACCATGTGTAAATGGAGCGAGTTGCACGGATCAGGTTGATGGTTTCTTATGTAAATGCAGACCAGGTTATGTTGGTTTGCAATGCGAAGCTGAAATTGATGAATGTTTGAGTGACCCATGCAATCCGCTAGGAACTGAGAAGTGTGTTGATTTAGATAATAAATTCCACTGTATGTGTCGTGAAGGATTTACTGGCACTTATTGCGAAGAAAATGAAGATGACTGCAGATCCGATCCGTGTTTCAATGGTGGTTCATGTAGGGATGAGGTGGGCGGTTACAAATGCTTGTGTCCACCTGGATGGAATGGTCTTGATTGCGAAAATGATATTGGTACTTGCCAGCATAGACCTTGTCAAAACGATGCGAAATGTATTAACTTATTCCAAGACTACTTCTGTGTATGTCCATCCGGAACTGACGGCAAACAATGTGAAACTGCTCCTGAACGTTGCATTGGTAATCCGTGCATGCACGGCGGTAAATGTCAGGACTTCGGTTCTGGTCTGAACTGTTCTTGCTCGAACGGATATTCAGGCATAGGTTGTCAATATGAGTACGATGCATGCCAAACTAATGACTGTAAGAATGGCGCTACATGCACAAATCATGGAAAAGGGTTCCAATGTATGTGTCCTCCAGGTTTTACTGGAAAGTTCTGCGAAGAAGATATAACTGACTGCAAAGAAAATTCGTGCCCACCTAGTGCCACTTGTATTGATTTAACTGAAAAGTTCTTCTGCCAATGTCCATTTAATTTGACTGGGGAAGATTGTAGAAAGAGTAAGTTCTTAATAATTAGTAAATGATAAATATTTACTAATTTTTTTCCATTTTTATAGCAATATCGGTCGATTATGACATGTACTTTAGCGACTCTTCAAGAAGTTCTGCAGCTCAAGTCATTCCGTTCTACACAGGTTCCAAGTCCAGTATTACTATAGCAATGTGGGTGCAATTCACAGAAAAGGATGAGAATGGTATTTTCTTCACTATGTACAGTGTTTCATCAAAACGCATGCCCAATAATAGACGGGCAATTATTCAGGCACATTCGAGCGGTGTACAAGTTTCGCTCTTCTCCGACATTCAAGACGTTTATCTTAGTTATCGGGATTACACAACAATCAATGATGCTCAATGGCATCATATCGCTGTCGTATGGGACGGCGATAATGGTGGAGAATTGAAACTCATCACGGAAGGTTTGATTGCCAGCAAAGTGGAAGGATATGGTAGCGGAAGAAAACTTCCAGAACAGTAAGCACAATTGAAGCATTTTCTGGTTTAAACTAATAACTTGATTTCTTTACTCCAGCGCGTGGGTTACTTTGGGTAAACCAAGATCGGGCAACCCGAAGGGTTATACTGAAACAGGTTTCCAAGGCCATCTAACTAAAGTACAAATATGGGGCCGCGCTTTGGATGTCACCAACGAAGTTCAAAAACAAGTACGTGACTGTCGCACTGAACCAGTACTTTATCGAGGTTTGTTGTTAACGTGGGCTGGATATGAAGATACGGCTGGCGGTGTTGAACGAATTGTTCCATCGCATTGCGGTCAGCGTAAGTGTTCTCCTGGCTATTCGGGACTAAAATGTCTAACATTGGACGTTGATAAGATACCACCTAAAGTTGAATATTGCCCGGGTGACCTGTGGGTTATCGCCAAAAATGGATCGGCAATCGTATCTTGGGACGAACCACATTTCAGCGATAATGTCGGAGTGGTGAAAATACAAGAAAAGAGCGGTCATAGACCAGGGCAAACATTATTGTGGGGAGTTTATCAAATTGCTTATGTTGCAACTGACGCTGCTGGAAATACTGCTCTTTGCACATTTAAAGTATCATTATTGTCTGAGTTTTGCCCAGAATTAGCTGATCCAATCGGCGGTGTTCAAACATGTAAAGACTGGGGTGCAGGTGGACAATTTAAAGTTTGCGAAATTGGTTGCAATCCTGGATTGAGATTCTCAGAAGGTGTTCCCAAATTCTATACCTGCGGAGGTGAAGGTTTTTGGAGACCAACTTCAAATCCAAATCTTCCAATGATTTATCCCGCTTGTTCAGGTAAGGCTGACATGAAATTATTGGCTCATGAAAATCTAACGATTCAATTTTCGTTTTGAATTAATAGCATCGAAACCAGCGCAACGTGTCTTCAAAGTTAACATGTTATTCCCAAGTTCAGTGCTTTGTAATGAAGCAGGTCAAGGTGTACTACGTCAAAAAGTTCGTACGGCAGTCAATGCTTTGAATAGAGATTGGAACTTCTGTTCATTCTCCGTGGAAGGAACTCGAGAATGCAAAGACCTTAACATTGACATTTCATGCGATCATAGATCAAATCGAATTACACGTCAAGTGGCTACCGATGATGAGGAAGACGGCGGAACTTATGTAATCGAAGCTGAAGTGCCTGTTCAACCGTAAGCATAACTAAATACTTTGGCGATGTTAGAGTACATTGTTTGATGTCTCCACATTATCGATTCAGCGCATGACCTTGAATGTCTTGTGCACGAACGAAAAACATTTTCATATTTTCATATAATACTTGTCGTTTTGTTATGTGTAATGCATTTAGCATGCTTGTAGTTTTTAGTACTTTTAATTGTACTGTATATGTAGTTAGCACCTTGTGGCATGTTCGTTCCTTTGTAGAAATAATCGCCAAGGACGGCAGCAAACGAGCGATACCTACAACATTGAAATCTCATTCCCGGCCATCAAGTAAGCACCCCTCTCTATGTATTTAGCTAAACACATGTTTATACATTCATCTCTTTTACACAATACATGTAGCACCCCTTTGTACAAGTACAATCAGCATTTAAAATGGAATGTAAAATTAAAAACTTTTATGCAATTAGCGATCCAATTGTCAATTCAAACACAAATGAGAGATCAACGGTTCAACGTCTTTTGGAAATGCTCATTTTGGAAGATGACCAATTTGATGTTCGTGACATTCTTCCCAATACAGTTCCGGATCCTAGTTCATTGGTTTTGGAGTCGGATTATGCGTGTCCAATTGGTCAAGTTGTAATGGCGCCTGATTGCGGTAATAAAATTGTTAATTAAGAATTATACAATATTATTTTGATTTTAAATTGTAGTTCCTTGTTCGATTGGTACGTATTTTCATCGAGACAGCAAGGGATGCATTCCTTGTCCACTTGGTACATATCAAAGTGAATCTGGTCAACTTCAATGTATTCAATGTCCAATTATTGCTGGCCGATCAGGTGTAACTATTGGTTTGGGTGCAAGGAGTGCGGCTGATTGTAAAGGTAATATTCACATCTTTGTCTAACAAAAAGTGTTTTCATTGAAATTTCCGTTCAAATTTCAGAACGTTGTCCAGCCGGAAAATACTACGATCACGATGCAGGATTGTGTAGAAGTTGCGGTCACGGTTTCTTCCAACCAGAAGAAGGTTCATTCTCTTGCAACATTTGTGGACTGGGAAAAACTACGCGCACCAATGAAGCAGTATCATCAAAGGAATGTCGCGATGAATGCGCCAGCGGAATGCAATTGGCTTTAGACGGAAAATGTGAACCATGTCCACGAGGAACATTTAGAATGCAAGGTGTCCAAGCTGCCTGTATAGCGTGTCCACTTGGACGCACAACACCTAAAGTAGGTGCTTCTAGTAACGAAGAATGTTCACTGCCTGTTTGTACTCCTGGAACATATCTCAATGGTACATTGAATAGTTGTATATCGTGTAAAAAGGGATGGTACCAACCTGAATCTCAACAAACTACGTGTATCGCTTGCCCACCAAATACGAGCACAAAGGGAACAGCGGCAACGAGTAAAGCGGAATGTACAAACCCTTGCGAAATGAATGGCCCTGAAATGCATTGTGATCAAAATGCATATTGCTTGTTGATTCCGGAAACTAGCGATTTTAAATGTGAATGCAAACCAGGTTTCAACGGTACTGGGAAATTATGCTTCGACGTTTGTGATGGTTTTTGCGAAAACGAAGGTTCTTGCGTTAAAGATGTTCGTGGTCAACCATCGTGCAGATGCATTGGAAGCTTCACTGGTAAACATTGCGCTGAAAAATCAGAGTTTGCTTACATTGCAGGCGGCATCGCGGCATCAGTAATTTTAATCATTTTCATTGTTCTCCTGATTTGGATGATTTGTGCTCGGGCTAATCGCCGTAGGGAACCAAAGAAACTACTCACGCCGGCAACCGATCAAAACGGCTCTCAAGTCAATTTCTATTATGGTGCTCCAACACCATACGCAGAGAGCATTGCGCCAAGTCATCATTCTACTTATGCGCATTATTATGACGATGAAGAAGATGGTTGGGAGATGCCCAACTTTTATAATGAAACATATATGAAAGAAAGCTTACATAACGGTGTTAATGGTAAGATGAATAGCTTAGCGCGTTCGAATGCCAGTATTTATGGTACTAAAGAAGATCTTTATGATAGATTAAAACGTCACGCTTATCCCGGAAAGAAAGGTAATTGGAATAATTAAACTTTCGTGGTACAACTGGTTCTAATAAAATTGCTAATTTTCAGATAAGAGTGATAGTGACAGTGAAGTAGGGCAATAAAAAAAAGACAATCAAGACTAGACTTCGACCAATATCTACTTGTGTAGGCAATAGTTATATAATTCATTTCTTTCTTTCTACTACTAAATTGTTAGACTTCGTCACATATTAATTTCAACATTTTACTTTCGCCACAAGCGAAACACATGCATGGAGAATTGACTTTTCATTTTGTTTTGTTCACGAACCACTTGTTAAAATTCTTATTGCATTGGCTGCAGAATTCTTTACGAAGTGGTTTCTGAATGAACTTGAAAATGATAAAAAGAAAATGTTAAGGCAGAATTTGTTTGTTTTCGTTAGTTGCTCATATTTATATTTTGTAAGAAACGAAAATTTTATATTTTTAGTCATTTTATTTTAAGGTAATTCGAAGTTGACGATTTGTATAAAGAAGTTAAAAGAAAGTTATAGTTCGTATTTATAAATATACCTAGTTTAAATGTTATTATTTGTGTGTGTGTGTATGTGATGATTTGATGATTATAAATAATTTGTATAAGAATGACTGAATAAACAAGTGCAACACAAAATTTAATTCATATTCGATACGCATTTAATTACTTTTTTCCCACTAAATCAGCGTTCGGACTTGTTTTCAAATTTAAAATGATTTAAATTGATTTGGATTCGCACTAATGGAACGCAGAATATTCTGATATCTGAAAATCGTTGATAATGGCCTTAGCAGGAACGGATTGAAGTATAAAATCGGTCCGGGGGATTTAAGAACAGCGGTTCTTTAATTAGTAAAAAAAAAACACAAAATGCTATAGAAGCGGCCATCAGGGAGCCCCAAATCTCCGATCGATCCTTCGGGAAACAAAATGATCGCTCGATAGCTTTGTTTCGCATATCACAATATACGATTCAGAATGTGTATCTGCTCTAGCCTGCAACTTAACCCTACTTACTCGATCCTAGGCAACGATTGAAAGCATTTGAAAAAAAAAACTGTTTTCTTGAATTTACAACAACCAACTAGAAGAAATTTATTATCCCTTTTTCATGCACTTGATTTACTAGAAAATATAGTTGGTTTCTTGTACCTTGAAACAATTGCATACCTAAATAATTAAATAATAAAGTTTTTGTGTCGGTATTAAATATTAAAATTTATTCGTTTAACTTAAATAAGTTAGGTCACAACGTTTTGTTTTTGTTTAATTCAAATAACAATAACAGGTTTATGGATTTACTACACATAGATATTTCGTGTATGTACAACTTACTTTTTCATTATTTTTTCAATTTCTTTCATTTTTGTCATTAATATTTTTAAATTGGCAGGGAAAATTCAAATATATCATACATACACTACAAAACATTCATAAAACTACCTAAATTTAACAATTTGCTATTACATTATTCTTTCTTTATGTTTTTTTAATTAAATGTTTGGCTCTAAATACCATATTCGTATTTCTCTTTTTTTCTCGATATAATGTAATAAGTTGTTAATAGAAATAACAAAAGTGCGATGTAGGTGTAAAAATCTAAAAACAATTTTCTGAAGATGTCGCAACTACTTAGAAGCAGTCTGAACATCGTCCTGTCAGACAGTAATAATATGTTAAAATGTAATCGGGGCCTACCTACTCGAGATAGAGAATAGAGATAAATTTGCTGCTTTTTTTCGTAATTTTTTTTGATTCATTTTTTTTTTTGGAAAACCAGGAAATAGCTCGCTTGTTTTGCAGATGTAAGACGTAAATGAGGCACTGCACCTAGATAATTATAGTGATGCATATTATTTAGAACATTTGCATGCCACGTCTTAAGAGCATTTTGCATCGTCGAAGAGAATCTAGTGCAGGCATGAGCGCGGCGGTAAGGTCCAGATCGGCGGGGCCTCGGGTCACAGTTTCTCTTTAGTCGGTACCCAGATTTTCGGTCCAGATTGCTGTGCAACTAAATCCTTTACAGTTCCGTATATATCTTCTGGTGTATCACCTTGTACAACCGCTGTCAATATAAACGTTACGATCAATATAAAAGTTACAAATCGAATAAAATATTTTAAGACGATCGTTACCTGTAAAGTATTCTCCAAATTCTTGTTCCATCTTCAGAGCCCTTTCGAATGTCTTCTTAGCCTGTTCTTCGGTGGTGCGCTTATTCATTTCCATGATCGACTCAACTGATTTCGGTTTGATGAATACTGCGATAGGATATAATTGAGCTACTTGTAATCTCTTTATGGCATTTCCACTAACGTCCAATATGCAATGTTTCCCCTAAAATTGGAATATTTGATAAAACGGTTCTATTCAACAGAATAGATGAATCGAAATCACGCACCTTATCAGCAACTTCTTTAACAGAAGCAACGGATGTTCCATACAAGTTGTCATTGTATTGGCCTGCTTCAATGAAAAGATGATTTTGAATATCTTTCTCCATCTGTTCTCTTGATGCAACAAAATGATAATCTCGTCCATCAACTTCATATTCACGTTTCTGCCTTGTAGTATCTGCAAACCAAAATAATTTAATTTACAATCTTTTATTTTACTATTATAAAAAGTTACTTACGTGGAACACAACTGCCAAATTTGTCAGGAAATTCTGATATGAGATCATCATTAATACGATCTTTCAACGGTCCCAAAATGATCACCGGTCGGGTGTATGTGATTTGCATCTGTTGAACAGCTTCATATGAAAATACATTCTCCTCGTTACCTGCAATAATAAAAATACTTGATAATTTCTTGTTTTCATTCGCAAAAATATAAAAAGAATTATTTTATATGTAATTATTTGGTTTTAATAATATTCTAAAGTCAACTTTCTAAAAGCCAATCAACGAGAATTGACTTCTACTAGTGGGTGGATACACATAATATGTATATTGATAATAAGTACTAAAGTACACGTGAACTATCGGATTAGACTGATTATTACGTGAAACATTTATTACAGACAAGAATTATGTACAGGTTGATATAGAACAGAGCAAATGTATTGATTGTAATGTAAGTACAAAAAATGTTCTATTCAAGTGCAATAGTTCAATAAGTTTAATTATTGGTAAACTTATTGGAAAATCTGCATCACCCTGTGATAGTAATGTGACACGTGAACGGAAAATTACTTCATACATTCATTCTCTTTGACATTGTTATGCAAGTAGTATCCACCCGTTTCGTTTTAAAAACAAATAAATCTGTGGAAAAGAAATCAAGAAGAATAATAAGTAACAAGAAATATCTAATTCATGGCCAGAATACTTGATTAAAAAAGTTATAGCATACACATTCAAATTTAAATAAATGCCAGATAATTGTACAAATCACTCCTAAAAATAAGCACTTAATATTCACGTACTTGTATACTTGTTCAACCAACTAAAGAAAATTTAAAAATATTATGCGAGACTAAATCTTGAAAATATATATATTTTTAATTCAAAATCGTGAAATTAAAAACTTTGCTAATTCGCAAATAAAATTAATCAAGATCAAGAAGAATCAAATGGGAAACATACAACAATCAAACGAACTATTCATAAATCATCTAAGGTCAAAGTCAAATAAATTCTATCGTCATACTCGTTGTAGATGCAGAATATCAATAATTTCCAATTTCCAACTACTCGCAAATAAATACATTCACTCTATATGCTAAGCTATTAATTAATTAAACTTTACGTTGGATTATAATATAAATATATAAATTTATAAATATAATTAATTAAAGTCGCAATAGAAATTTTGCTGTTTAGTATAACTTTAACGTATCAGAAAATAAATTATTATTTTTTCTTTCGATTAATTAATTGGCTAAACCTACCAATGAACAGTTAGTTAATCCATTAAGATATATAAGTAGGTACAGAGAGTAATATAAAAAACAAGCAAGTTGCGCTTATTTTTGTTAAGTTCTAAGTAAAATATTATAAATTTATAAAGTTCCTAAAATAGTATTAGTGTGTAACGCATCTTTTCATTGCTTTTTTGTTCAATAATAATGGAATTTCATTGCATTGCAGACAATTAGATTCAGGCAGATAATTTTAGTTTTTAAGTATTAAATTGGTCATATTTAATTACAATATAGTAAATGTATGAAGCAAACTGTAAGCCAGTAGTTGGACGAGTGCGCAACGTTATACGCTCGGTGGATGTTTTCATAATTATTTTAATTAATTTGCCGATGTAATTGACCGTTTGAAAACATAAATATGCGAGCCGCATAGCGCCGAGAGGGTGCTGTCCATCCCACCTCGCGGATGCTGAGCGCTTCGCCCCTCGTGGATACGGCGCTTTCCGCCTCGCGGGTCCTGAGTTGCATTGTTTTTTTTTGTTCAATAATAATGGAATTTCATTACATTGAAGACAATTAGATTAAGGCAGATAATTTTAGTTTTTAAGTATTAAATTGGTCATATTGGATTACAATATAATGTATGAAGCAAACTGTAAGCCAATTCGTTTGGGTTAAGAGGGGAAGTTGGACGAGTGAGCAACGTTATAGGCTCGGTGGATGTTTTCATAATTATTTTCATTAATTTGCAGATGTAATTGACCGTTTAAAAACATAAATATGTGAGCCGCATAGCGCCGAGCGGGCGCTAAGTTTTATAAGCGGGCTTCCATATTTTGCTTACACTTCTTCCTTAGGAAAACATAAATATGCCTCGCGGGTGCAAAGCGCTTCGCACCGAACGGATAGAAGTATGAGATAAAGACATGTTCGTGTGTTAAAACCATAGTTAAAACAGACTTAAAGAATAGTTGAATAGATGCTATCTAATATAAATATTGTTGTGACTATTGCATAAATTGTCGTTCTTTTATCATCAAAATTGAGAAATTTAAATAAAAGAGCGTTGATGAAACGACACAATATGTATAACTATGTAACCAATCTCTTTATAATAACCACACATTTCATTGTTTAAATCAACATTTGCCTCTTGCTTAGGTTTTGTTCTTTAGGGATTATTTTTAATATTTTAAATTCAAATTTATGCGTTTATATCTTAATTAATAATTCATTAAATGGAAAATAAGTAAATAAATGATATAAACGAAAAAAATATTGGATTACAAAGAGACTTTTTGAAGGGTCTAAAAAGAAACACGTTCGCTTAAATGTGTGCAAAAGGGGCACTTGGCGATTGCCATGCAGTCACAACACTAACACTTACTATAGTTGTCATAATTATCATTATTCTCCAGATATATTAACGTGATTTCTTCCATGTACGGGAGCTCAACGCGATATAATATTTCACCTGTACTATGAAACACAGAAAGAAGCCAAAAAAGAAAAATTCATATAGTAAACCAAAAGGACACCGCTATTTTTAAAATTTGTATGTTTTTGAAAATATATTCAGGTGTGCTTGGTAGTAAAAAAATGTGTACTGTACCTTCGGTGCTAGCATCTTCTTGCGTGTAGCAGAGCATAAACGCTAAAACAGAGAAAAAAACACAAATTAGAATTCGAAACTTGCTTTCGTAAAATCTCAAGAGACACAATATTAAAGTGCGGAAAGTTACTAATAAAGTGGTGAGAGGAGCGTAAAAGTAAAAATTTATTAGTGCCAATGGGTATGTTAGTACTTACATTGTAGATTCGAATCTTTATCGTTTGGAGAATTAGGTGAAACAGATTGGGAATCTAATTAAATTAAAGCAAATTAAATCAACAAAAAGCAGACGAAACATCAACAAAATAAATAACAAGGATTTGTAAATACCAAATTATGTTAGTGTGCAATGTGTATAAGAAAAGTAGAAATCTGGTTAATAAAAGTTGCTACGGATTCGTTATCAATTAACCAAACTTCTTATACTGAACGAACGAAATACAATAAAACTTTCAGCTTACGTTCTTGATCTGAGCCATCTTCGGATTTGTCATCTTTGCTCTTCATGAACGGGAACTTTCTGCTAAAGGAAAAGTTCTTCTTTTTCCTATCTAATGTGGATTGCTGAAACACGAATTTCAATTTATTGCGGATGAATATTGTAATCCTACTCGCAAGCTTCCCAAATAAGTAAGCCATTACACGTACCTTTTCAAGTATGTTAGGCATGTGCCCTTGGAATTTAACAGATCTATCTCTTGCGCGCTGCTTTCGCTCCCAGCGCTTCTTAGAGGGTATGATTCCCATTCCCTGCTCATCCCCAGTATTAAGTACTCTTTTGGCCTGCCACCATTCATCGTCGCTGGCGTTCGTGACGTGCAGAATGTCGCCGTAATGGAAGGCAAGACCTCTGCTCGGCAGGCCATCGTCTTTCATTGGATCGTAATCGAATAGTGCCCTAGTGAATAATTAACAATGAGTATATACACACACACACACACAGACACACACACACACACACACTAAACTGAATTCCAGAATGTAATTTAATTTACCGGACATAAAGAGATCGTTTCTGTGATGTTCGTAGGAGCGTTCCGCCAGTGACTTGTTGAGACATTTGTTGTTTCAGGTCATGTATTTTGGCTTCGAAACGGTTGTATTCTTCCGGTCGATATTGAACGACTATCGTAACGGTTTGGCTGGTGCCTTTAAGTGCTTGAGCCGCTTCTTCGTGAGTGGCATTGCGTAAATTTACACTGTTGACACTAATGATTTGGTCACCTCGGCGTAATTCGCCACAAACATCCGCTGGTCCGCCAGCTAATATGAAAGATATGAAGATTCCTTCGCCGTCCTCACCGCCAACAATATTAAAACCCAATCCGCTATTTCCTTTTGACAACACAACAGTTCTCACATCTCTGCAAAGAAACAAACACATCATTAGTACCTACTAATTATATCATTATTAAATATAATTAACATAAATAATTAATATAATCAGCGATCAAAGTGATTGATTCATGGTGCTGCGAACGGGAGTCAACAAGGACTCGACCAGAACGCAACACTCTCGCAGTTTGATATCATCATTAAATTAAATATTATTAACAATATCATCAAGGCAGAAGCATTAATGAAACAATTAGTTTTGGAACGCACGTACATAGCTGAGAAACGATTGCATTTCACATCGACAGGAGCTCGCTGGGAGGTATTGGATGGTCACATATGGTGGTGGCTGACAAATAGGTAACATCCAACTCACATTGCGCGATTGTTTTCGAATAACATGATTTCTCTTCGCTTGATAACAATACAAAATATTTAAAGCACGCTAAGAAAAATTTATATTATTATATATTAATATCGCCTTAATATAGACACTTTTTGGCGTGCATGACCTACGATAAAGCTCTTTCAGCACTGCCTCTCCCGATTCGCGAAATATCAGGAGAGAACGCTTGCGCCTTGTTCATCCCCACAGGTGGTGTTCGGAATCAATATTACTGACAACATTTCTATATTTAAACGAGACCTTGATCCCGATTTTTTTGCAGAACTTGACAGGCAGTCGCAAAACGCATTTTCATAATTGTAATTTAATAATTGTCATTAAAAACGTGTCATGCGTGCTGATGTTCTAAGTTCGATGAGTAACAACCTTGAATGATGAATATTTAAAGTACAATTGAATTTTATTTGTTGAGCCACTAATAAGAGAAATTATTAGCTAAGTTAATGCTATTTTCATTAATATCTATGCAGGTTTCTTGATGAATATGTTTTGTATTATATAAAATGAATAGTTTGGCGCGAGGACACGTATTCACAATACGAAATGATATAATTGTCATTAGGCCTAACCCATCAACAAACTATCAAGTCAAACAAAGTCCAAACACAACTGACAACAATATTATTACTATGCAAATATTAATGAAACAGTGTCATGTGTCCTGACAACAAATGTATAAAATTTAAACAAACGAATTTGATAGCAGTTATTTTTGAAAATAGTTTCAAAGTTATTTTATTCGCAAAATTAAATTTGATACGCATACTAAAAGCTATAAATATATAATAAATTTATGGACGTTTGCAATATCTTCAAGGAATTTTTAAGGGGTTTTCCTTGATTACGTATTCACATAACCGGCTATGGTGAATGCCTTGCCTTGCCATACTCGAAACAAAAATTGCTTAAACTTAAAGAAGTCAACGAGTAAGCAACAAGTAAGACATTGTTGGTTGACCTGTTGGTGTTACCTACCTACATTCCATTAAAAGTACACAATATATTTCACTCTAGGTTGTTATAATAAATAAGAGGTTGTAAGATTAAGTTATTATGGATTTCGACAAATAGAAAGGGCCATAAAAATTCTTAAAATTCCATACCTTTTCAGTTTATCTTTATTCCTAAACCGTCGACTTAGAGTGGCAAATGTCCGAAGTGGAAAACTTTGTTGTTTGTTCTTCGTCATAATTTCGTCGAAATTAAAATATTTTCTGTACGTTTTACCTTTTCGTGTAAGTACAGTGTAAGTACACAAACAAGAAAACAAACAGTTACACGTTGCCTCAAACTTTCTGATATCTGCACTGACTATCGCTCGCCAAATAGTCGTCGAATCCAGAAAGCAAAGTTGGAGACGAACACATTAAGAGACAGTAAGTACACTTCTGTATATTCCAACTTGTACTTAATGCGGCACCTGATTCACTGACGAAGTTCATTTATAATTAGTATCATTGCATTGCATAAACAGTAACTTCCAGTCAGCTTTATTACCAACAGTTTTATGAGTCATATGAAACCAGCCTGGGGCAGGCGCATGTTATTATTATTCAAAAATAAATGTACACGAACCCGGAGCCATATGATATGATGCGATACGTGAAGAAAATAGACAAACAAATTTTTAGCATGGACTCGATAAAATAAATAAATCCATTCTAACGTAAAAATGCGTTTTCGTACATATATAATATATCGGTAATTGATTTTGTAAATCGAGGCCAAATTTGAATGACCAACTTATATACCTACTTGTTAGTTGTTACTCGCACATTGGACGGTTAAAGAAATTACTGTATAAATATACGGGTGAGTGGAGAGGTCAATCATTTCAAGTCAAGAGGCGTCGAAGCTATTTCCAATGATTTATACAAAGATTCCCCCCAAGGGTTTGATTAAAAGTAGTTTTGGTTTTTGTGTTATTTAAAAAATATACCCCAAGCGATCCAATAAAAATAGTTGAATATATTTTATTTCCAAAGTAGTTTAACTTCATACGTCCAGTTCAGCAAACTTTTAGATTGTGTTTTTAAAGCGATCCAGCCAGTACCACTGGCATGAGTGAAGAATTTCTTTCAAGCACATGATAGTTTCATTCAGTTTAAAATTTATTTTCAACATACATATCTGCCAAATAATAACCATGTACAAACTATAAATGCGTATTTGCTGTTTCTCTATTCCGCGCATTGAAAAGATGTAATTAGCCAGTTTAGGAGTTTCTTTCTACATTGGAAAATATGAGACGTTTATAAGCCTTTAAAAGTCGTCATCTTATGCCTGTAGGTGTTTCACGCTCTAAATGAACAGACGACGAAACGAAGAAATTTTCATTCGATTTACCAATGAGGCTGATGAATGTTCTTCGTCAACCATCAGCCAAAGGAAACAAAACAGGCTGGAGCCCAAATTTGGAATTGAGCATCGTCCTAAATTTACTTTCTAAAAATAGACAGAATTGTAAGTGCGACTATTATTACGACGGCCACGGCTGTAAAACATTTATAGTTCCCCTTATGCATTCAATGAACTCTCTCGCAACTTCGAAAAGTTTTCGTACTTAGTATTTGTTTCGTGATATCTGCATAGTATGCAGAGAATGCAAACGCGGGCGAATGGGTAAAAAAAAACGTACCCATATACACCCATGCAATTTAAATAATGCCGCTGGAGCGCGACTAATGGTATTTCTCTGGAATGGGTGTCTTTCTTTCAATACTTTTTCTTGGGATTTAATTATTATGCTTTATCATTAATGTGACACATGCAGCGAATGCTTAGTGCGGCAATAAGCAAGCGAGTAAGCAAGGCGCGCCAACCAGAAAGCAGCAAACTCATAACATTCATCCACGAGGTGTGTCTGTATATTATTCTGTATAATGAACTTACTAAGAACTAAAAACCCAAACGACTACTACAAAACTACCACGTCCACACAAGCAGCAATATATACTTTTTGAGACTAAACTGACAGGACCGTATTAACCAAAGATCTAAGTGCGCTATCAAAGTAAGAACTACAAGCTCACTTAGCTAAATTTCTGAAATCCAAGTCTGCCTTCAACATGGACAAAGAATAAGACTGAATTATGTATTAAGTACACAAACGCGTGTTTTGGAAAAAAAACTAAGCAGCACGCCACGACACGACATTTCTTAATTTCTCAATTCACTGAAGTAGACTAGAAACAGTAATATCTCTTTCTACCTCTACGATTACGGATGTTCTGGTTCTGGATATTATCTGGCGAAGCAAAATTTACAAGGTACCAGAATAGAATTAGGATTTTCGAGGAACTAAAGAAGATTCGCGTCGAGCGATACCACTTTAGATAATTATCTAGCATTTCGGTTATGTTTGCGTCAATCAAGAAAGTGCACTTTGTAGGCAGTTCTACATTTGTCTTGCCACACGCTCATGTTCACAAATCATATATGAATTGTAAATATTCAATTACTTGTATGAATATTATTAATTGCGTAAAAGGGATTTACATATGTACATGTGGTAGATGTAAAGTCGTTATGCCACTTTCTAATAGTATTCTGTTCGTAGGTTTCAACGACCATGGAAAGACCCATATATTTTAGCAAATAATGTAGAGACACTCTTTAGCCTCCGCAAATTGTGGTCGTGCTAATTATACAGCCCACTGTGAATAATATTATTCATTCTCTGCGGGGAGGAGGGGGGGGGGCATCTATGAGACTGAGCTACTCTTAAGATATGGTTAAGTGCAAAAGCAAAACTTCCTAATCACCAACAAGGCCAACGACTAACACTGATTGTTTAGGAGTAATGCACAAGAAGAAGAATAAGAAGAGAACGAAGACCCAACAAAACAACAACGAGGCTTTGAAGGAAAAAAAAATGAAACTATTTAGCGGGTTTAGGAAGTACTATAGTATACCACGCACCGTTCAACAACTTTCCTCATTAGCCAACAACTATGTTGCAATTAATATTCATGTTGGAACGGAGCAAGGAAGAACTGTGTGATAATCGAGGTCAACTGTGGCATCCCTCGCGGCATTTTCAAATGGGTAACTGTAGAATGAGAAAAATAAGTAAAAATGTAAAATGTTTCCTTTCGAGTGATTCAGATGCAACTTACAACTTAACTAGTCAGATCTTAATGCAACTTTTGTAGTACTAGGTACTAAACTAAGAGAGTAGGAGCAGATCTTATTTAAAGATTTTACCATCATAAAGACTTAACATTTCTTCACAGACAGACACTAATGGAAATGAATTATTCAATTGGCTATGCAATTATTCCCGTGAAATGGTTCCATTTGTGGTTCAGTGCAACGATTGTAAGTTATTACGCGAAGGAAATTGTTTAAACGAGGGAACTTTGGTTGGTTAAGTAGTTATGTATCCGCGAAAGGCGCGAATGCATTTGATGGTTCTCAATGTATACAAATAATAAAGCACGGATCGGTAATTTTTCAAATTTATAACGTAGCAAACTCGATCGAAGTGCAGATATTTTATGGTAAATATAATGCGCACGGATGCTGAACGGAAACTAAACATGCCCGGGTTTATGTTCAACCCTCAGGAATCTAATATTAAAATAAGCCCCGTACATGTTGGACAAGTGTGTCTCTACTTTGCAAAAAATATTTTTACGGCCATCATAAAAATGTAAATATTTGAAATTTCGACCTTATATTTGGGTTTTTAAAGGTGACAAAACTGAACTAGACGAATATGCGAACAAGTTTTTTTTTGTTGGAATGGTCGGTTCTTCATAAAAAAAGGACATCTCGGTGGGAATGTGAAAAAGTTATTCCAAACATTTCGTCCGCGGGTTTGAATTTTTAGCTGATGATGTAAAAACGTATTTTGCAATTCTCGTATTCGCTTATAAAAGTATAATTTTTTTCTAGTCACCAAAAGAACATCGATATTTATGCTACTTTTTATTGGATTTTACGTTTTTTTTTTCTGTTGGTAATAAAGTCGGACTGTTCAGCTACTGAGAGGAAAAACATGTCTGGTATGTCGATCAAATTTACTGAACTATACGAACCCATATTTGAAAATGCTTTACGAAATAAGTCATCCGTAACATCCATCTGGTAAAAATTGATTAAGTCGAAAAAAAAAATGATTCACACGAAACACGTTGCATCGACTATTCAACACAAACACAAATACACAAATTATAGCCACCCACGATACAAAATTTTGTTGTATCATGTATACCGTAAACGAAACGAACACTGTACACTAAACTTAACTGCCATCGAATGGTAAGTAACTAACTAAGCGCTATCGCGGATCCGTGAATACTGATTCAGAGGTTGTCCGTTGTCGTGGAGTAGTTGAGTCTATACTATAGTCAATGGTTCGTTTCGACCTTCCAAAGTAGTACAAGTTCGAACGACGTATATTTAAGTAAATGTTAAGAAAAGAATTAAATACGTTAAGAGTCACAGAAAGCCAGACGAATCGAAGAGAGCTTGTTCTTCAACTTCAACACCACCAACTACAGACTGAGACTGAAACTGAAATCATACAATGATATTGAAAGCGGAAAGAGGGAACCAGAACCAGAGTCAGAGAACACTATGGTATTGTCGAAGGGTCGTTGGTTCGACTGGTTAGCGTTAGAGAATCAACCCCTGATTACCCCTGAACTCACCGGAAACCTTATGCGTCGTTGGCACCCTTTAGTCTGCATATTTTTACCCTCAACCTGAAGCTTTAGTACCGCCGAGCCGAGGCCGAGAATAGTATAGTTTGAAGTCGTAAAAACACTCTTACAGTGTAACACAAAATTTTAGGAATAAATATTTGTATATCGTAAGTCTGATTGTATGTAAATATAGCAAAGCAAATGCAAATTAGGGACGGGAATTTATTTTTAATCATACTGGTGAGTAAGTGGTAACATCAAGTTTCCAGATAAACTTGACTTTGGAGCTATTTCGGGCTTAAGAGCAATCATAGAGAGAAGTCGAGTTCTGATTAAATGAAATAATAACAACGCTGTATAATTGAAAACAAAGTTTACGAATTTGTATTCGTATTTTGCATGACTTGTGGAGATTTGCATCAGGCTATACATGAAACTAATTAAATATACCAGAATGACGAATTTCAATATTTTCAATTGCAATATTGAAGTGGTAGCGTGAAATATTTCATTTTTATTTTCCGACCTATATACCGCAGGTGTGTATTTAAGCAAATCTTACTCGACGAAATTTTGACCTTCACGATTCCGGGTCACCCGATTCCGAAAAAGTGATTTTGATTTGTACGCAGCGGAGCGAAACGGAAAGTATGTGAACAACCAGACGAAAACAAAAAATTTCCACTTTCCGATATCGGATATATAATAATTTCCGATTTCCATGAAATCAGTAGTAAATGGTCGGAAAGTTGTGCGGTGCGAACCCGTACCGATTTATTAATTTAAAACAAAATATATGAAAACTCAACAAATATGCGGAACTGGACCTGAAATTGATTTGCATGTACATGAATAGCAACATGAGAATAGAGGAGGAAACTTGTAAAGTCAAAAACGTTTTCCGGAGAGTTTTGCAATTAAAATAAATTAAACGAACTCGTGTTCGGGCCATCGGCAGGGCGTCGCCTGTATATTGATAATAATTGGTGAAAAGTTTTACCGGGTCACTCATTAGCAATTCCAACATCGTAAAGCTAACGAAGATGCAAAATGAAAATTGAAAATCGAAATAATGGGTCAAGCGTTTGCACACGAATAAATAACTACTTTTAAACTAACAAATATGTTGTAGCAGCACATCCGATCTGCGGATGTCCCGACTCTTCGATAGCCCCTTTGGTAGGCCGTAGACGGAATTGATGTTAATTCCCGTCAAGATGTTAATTATTTTGTTTTTAGTGGACTGTATATTTAATTGAAATTGAACTCAAAACCTAGCCTTGGTTTTCTGTCATGGCGCTCACGCCAAACGATTGGAACGTCGACTCCACGTTCCGTTAT
>JARJEB010028304.1:0-29964 GCA_030264535.1 Liometoxenus newtonarum
ACTTGTCAGTACGTGCTCGTTCGTTGCTTCATCGAGAAATCACAATTTGTATTTTGTGTTAAAAATAGTGCAAGGTGTAGGAAAAAGCATAGTATTATATTCGCGATTATGGCCATTGTTCACGAGGATGAGGTTTGCGGCCACGAGTCGAAGGCGAGTGGCGTAATTCATCATAGTCGCTCATATAATAATATACTATTAAACTAATAGATGTATGGATAAGTCTGAACGAGTTGATGTTGCATAGGATGATTTTAAAATAAGGAGTAACTTACAAGGCCGGTCATACAGAGTGCAGCGTTTGGTCCGAATATCGTCTTACATTGGTAATCGGCATCATACATAACACCAGGCAGAGTATCAGCTAGCACAAAACTGTGTTCAGTCGGTGCGTCGTACAAGCACGAACCAAAACCATAACTAAACTGAAACAGTTTACTCAAATAATCTGAAAGCTTTAGCGTAATAGAGAGCTGGAAGCTAGCTGGTGCAGGAGATGAACGCAAAGAGAACGAACGGCAACATTATTCCAATCCACTTTTATACGCTTCGATAGTTTTACGTAAAAGGGATGCACTCATGGAACATATACGAGTACTTACTTGAGTATACGAGAACGAGAATGTCAATACGACCACCGACCGTACTTTTCGTTATAGTGACCAAATAGAAATAGTATTAGGCAGCACCAAAGCGATTTGCAAGTTGTGTGTATCTCGAAAATATACTTACTCAATGAACTGTTTCAGCCGTGTGCGACTGCAATTCGACCATTCAATTATTTTCCCAGAAATGTGGGGGCTCATCACTGTTGTCATCATTTCATCCTGGAAATTTCTCATATCCACGTCAATAGTTGCCGGCTTCTCATCATGTATGAGATTTAACCTGCAACAACAAAAAATTGCAATGCGGATAGAAGATTAAAAATCGTAAAAATATTAAATAATTAAATAAATTCCAATTCGAGAGTAATGCAGCGAACTGGTTGTGCAATACGCGCGTTTAATGCAACTAGTCAGGTCACACATGGTTTCGTCGCATAGGCGTGCGCACAGGGTGTGCCGGGTGTGCACTGGCACACCCTAATGTTTTAAGATTGACTATGCCCTCTTAGGTTGTTGTAGATGGCGCAATAGTAGAGGTGGAAAAAATTTATTTGAATCTAGAATATAAGTTACATTTTAAGTTTGTGCACACTCTAATAAAATCTTCTGCGCACGCCTATGTTTCGTCGTCGTTAAGTGCAACAGAGCAAATTTTATTATTATATTGGCCGTTGGGTTGGTTAGTTCCACGGCTCTGCTCTGATCCACACACGCAGCAAAATTTTGGGCGTGGGGTAGATGGGTGAAATGTATCTCAGCTGTGGCATGGTCCGATATATAATTGTGGCTCGGTTTTCGGGTAGAACGTAGAACGGTCGGTGGGTCGAACGGTGTTATCGCCAGACGCGCAAATGGTATCGGCACCAGCCTGCAGCGTCAAACTATGCCCCAAAACCAACAAGCACTCACCTCTACAACTACACCAGTACCCAGCAACTGTTAGTTAGTATAACTGAATTGACTCGAAAATCTGATGAAACAAATTGGAATCACGAACAAGGCACGCGCATATGCGGTAAGCGTCACAATGTTAACCGAGTTTAAGTGGTCTGGTCTAAAGAAGAGGGTTATGCGTGTATAACGCACTTTGTTTCACTTACGTATGGCCAAGTTCATGTGCTATCGTGTAACCCAAAAGGAGGCCATTATCTTGAGCGATGATTGCTTCGTTGTCCGTATCGCACATGCCACCGAATCTGGCAGCTCCCACAAAACCGCACGTCTTATCATCACTGCAAATGTCAATCCTAGAAAGACAAGCACTAATTAAACAACTTCGCATCCGCATGCTTGTAAGTATATGTAGAGTCACCCACTTCGTGTTTTTACAGTAAAGCAAACAAAAGCAAATAATAATAATAAAAGTGTGAGCCCGTAGCGTGTCACTACATTGTTGCAGCTCGATGCTAATTAGAAGCGCATTCGTAAGCAGGATGACGCTCCTTTTTCTTTTTCCTCGTATATCGAGTACTAGCGCTCGAGGGGCATCTCGCAATTAAAAATTGTCAAGCATAATATCCACAAAGTCTGGTTAAAAATGAGGTTGGGCGTAAGCTCTAATGTAAAAGTAGCTAGATATCTTTTTCTGATCGCGCAATAGGTAAAATAAAACAAACTCGAATTGAAATGGAAAATGAACATTCTGCTCTGGTATGTAATGCTCTCGAATTGGAATAAACATCACACATACTAACATAGTATTCGCGAGAATTACACGCATAAAACACGTTTTGTTTTACATTGTTATTATTTTCTCGTTTCTTGTTGTATTCACATCGCCAGTTCTTGTACTCACGGATTTAAACTTTTTTTTTACATTTAAAAGCAAAAATCTATTGTTAATCCAAATAGTACTCTTACACTTTTCATACGAATCAACTAGATTTTTAGAAAACCATTCAGAAACTCACAAAACTAATTTTCTCGCGCGTCGCACAATTTTTAATCAACAATGTGACCTAAGCAGACAAGTACAATTTTCTGTAACAATGCATGGTCAGCTCAATGGATTCAATCAGAGAGACATTATACCAACTTTAGTGCACACAATACAGTATAATCGGGAGCAGCCGCTTTGCAAATTTGCGAATAGTAAATGCAAACCACATGTCTGAATTAAAATATACAAAACCAAAAACGATTAAAACTATTTCTCTCCCATTGCAAGCAAACGTGCTGTAATGCAATCAATTGAAACGTATTATGATTGTATACATTTTGTGGTTTTCTGGATGTCCTACTTCCTACTTCCTACTTCCGCGTCATATTTGTCCCGGCACCTCCACCATGGAAATTGTTACGCGTCATATCCAATCTTAATATTAATAGTAAATAGCAAAATATTCATACCTGGTTATTAATATTGCCATGTCATGGTGATTGGGATGAGCGTCTTCCTTTGGATTGATTTTCTTTTGCCATGTGCGAAAATATTGCATTGCTTTGCCGACGTTATGAGTCACAGCTATATTCATCTGTAAATAATTTACAAATAAACTAAACGAAAAGCAAAATTGCACTTACTAGTACTAGTAAAATAGAAAAGGATAGCAGATACATGCGAAAGAAAATGTATCATAATTCATCGTGAAGCTATTAATTATACGATTGTTATTCCACGAGACGAATATAACCGGAGGAAAGATGGAAGGTTCATGCATTGGATGCGAGTATGTATTTCCTTCTTCATTCATTCTTTCATTTTGTAGTATAACAAATAATAGAAAATAGACATCTACGGGACGCGTCTACCCCGGTGAAAAGATGAAAAATGTATCCGGTGATGTTCTGCTTTTCTTATACATGAAACGAATAAAAAAACAACATGAAAACAATGTGACGAATGGCGATGTTTCGCGTCATATATAATAATTCGAAATGCTAACTAATATTCTCAAGTTGTTTTATCCATTTTTTGCGCTGCTTCTTTATTATTCTTTCTACAGATTATAAATTTGTTCAGCGAAGAACGTTTAATTTTTGTTTGTTAAAAACGATAAATCTTGCTTTGCTGAAACTGCTATTTTGAAATTTTCAATTTATCCTATACATCCACGGATAGAAGAATCATACATACTCAATAAAAAGAAATAGAAAATAAAAGATAAAAAGGCATAGAAAACAAATCGGAGTCATAATACCTCGTGATCTTCGACCTCGAGCCGGATCAATCGAACGATAGCCAGATTGATGTTGACGCCCAACGACGAGTCGTGAAATAAATCGTGTGCCTAAAACAAATAAAAAAGATAGGTACCGGAAAAATAGAGTTTCAATACCGAAATAACCATCCAACTATAATTGTGATTTAGTTGCGTTGCCACACCACACATGACACATCATATATCACGGCGTATTTTCTATTCGACATTTTTGCATTTATCTAATTTTTCAAACAATAGTATTCAGAAAAACAGTACTTAGGTTTTATTCAGTTTTAAGGATGCTTTTCCCTTCGGTTGGACTGTAATATCAAATTATTATTTATTTGAGACACTGACTAGGAAAAATTTCTCTCCGTCAGGCAATCGAACCTCACATCCACGGCTTCCGGGCCTCGCTCTATACCACTGAGCTACTGAGCTAAGTCAGAGTCGCAGCGTCACTAGTCTATAAGAGTATTCAGGTTATTTCATTGTATTAACTTACGATATTGATTACGGTAAGGACATAGTTTTCGATATCAATATCTTTGTGATATCGTAACAAACTCTGATCCAAAACGACCAACGTTTCGATGTGTAATTCTGGTGGCGCATCCATTACAGTATCGGCTCGTTGAAATATTCTCTTACGTTTCAACGGTTCGTCACATTCAGCTTCTGGCGTTGTGCAAAATAAATTGTCCTCGTCGTTCGGATGCCGATACACAACGTGCGGATGTGGTTCGTTTGTTCCATGATCCCTTATATATTCCGGTTCAATCATGAATAATCCGTTATTCGTCTGGATGTAACCTGACTTTTAAAATAGCAATATTAACGCGTACAATTTATACAACTAAAATGGGTAGAAACAAAAAAAAACCAACAAGATTAAAAAGGTTGAACAATTACTAACCAAACCGTTACATGTCGACAATGCGGCTCTCGAACGTCTGTGTCCTTTCACTTTACCATTGAAATGACAACGACGATTTTTATGGATATTAGGCCTTTTCATTTCACTATGCTTTGAATGTTTAAAGGTTTCAATGATCATGCCCGGACTTATAATACTTCTTGAAGGTCTTAAGTGTATATGATGATGTTGTCCTGCTATGGGTACTGATAGATGTAAGTCATCCTTGGCCCGGTTTTCGTATTCATTATAAAAATGTTTCATTGCATATGTCATGTGTTGTGCTTTTGAATTTATTCGCTTTGGGATTATAATTTCATAATTCTTAGTTTTAAATGTGTACGGTCTTGTACCCTTATGAATATCGATTCTTTCAACAAGCACATTTGTGGGAATTAGTAGCAAGGATAACGTAAGATAAAAATAAGGAACAATCATAGGCCGAACTTTGAATGACTTGATAACTTTAAATTTATTGAAACCGCAACGTATAAAGTGTTACGTTAAAACGCAAGAAGAAAAACTGTCAAAATATATGTATGCAAGTGACACTTGAGTTGACATTAGTGGCAACGTCAGCACGGAAAAAGCTGCCTAGATTATTGAAATGTTCTCTACGTAAGTAAATTTCTAGGAGGCACCTTAATTTGTGCGGTTTCAGCGCTGCGTCAATAAATTCAAATTTGGCGCGCATTTCTTGAATGTTTTCGACGAACGCGTAGACAAAGATTGAGAATATAATTTTTATAAATTGTTATTACAATTGTGATAACTTCGTTGGAAATATAGTTATTGAAAAAATTCTATTCGGATCTGGTCAAGGATGGTTGAATTTTGTTTGATTATGTGTAACGGTGTATCACGAATTGGCTTTACAGACTTTACGAAAGCTATAAAGACGAAAGGGATGACTCGACGTCGGCCCTAAGTAACTTTCAATGTAACCCACTGCGGTTGATGCGTACCTTGCAACGTCTGGACTACCCGTCGTGTTCCCAGCATCGAAGTTCGTCGCTTCCACGTCGACAACGAGAGCAAAGCCATCGACACGGTACATAAATGTTCTAGTATCCAGTGGTATATACGATATGAAATATTTTATTTTCTCGTCTACTCTTACAGGATAATTCAATAAAGTTAGGAAAAAGGTGCAACAAAAAATAACGGATAAGTGTTCATTACAAATAAAAACTTCCCTCTTTGGTTTATTTTATTGAATACACAATCCTTTATTAGAAATCATTAACGTCTTTTAGGAACGAGCACTTTCGGTTTATTGAAGGACCCTTTACGTTGGTTTTCGCTTGTAAACTAAGTGCGGACACGCATCGATCAACATGGAGCATGTTATGAGCTTGAAGTCTCTTCAACTTGCCTTTCCCTCCGGCCTCCCATATTCCGCCATGCATACACTCGGATACATTCACCTGCAACCTAATCAATTGAACGTCACGCTTCACCCATCGCCATCGAACGGCGTCAACTCGTCCCAGTCGTAGTCGACTCGACATAGAACATCCGCATCACCTTTGGTACACACATCTCGTGTACGTACATTTCCGGCTCCCTCCATCTCTATAATACTTGGTACAAACACCTTAAAAGTAGGAGGGTTGAAACTAGTAACTATACGTTTATGTACAATGTACAACGCGACCGATCCGTTACGTTACATTGTTGATGTTGACATTGTACACAGAATTAACAGTCGTGCTCACATGAAGGTTGGGTTCGTTGTTGTGACAAAGCATTTCATCCTCCTTTCTATTTTCCCTACGTCTCCAACCAAGCAGCATCTCTTTCGTTAATCAGCAACAAAAACATTGTGTGTACTTGATGTACATCGAAGATATGTTGAATTTTGTTTAACTATATGTAGCGACAAATCTAAAGCCAGCACCATCATAAGGACATCACGAACGAGCAATTTTAACCCTTAAATGTTCAGCTTTCAGTTAAAATTACGTCGCGAGGCTCGTATAACCCGCTAATGAATTTGAGTTATTATTGCGGGATATACCACCCTTTCGACTAACAAGGCTTTAATGCTGCTTTAGAACGTTGGGGAACACTGGAGTTTCCCACCTAAAAACACTTAAATAATAATCATAACGACCCACTCCTTGCTTGCGTACTTGTGTTGTTCGTAATCATAGATGGAGCGACGCCAAAAACTTGAAGCGAAACCGAAAGCGTGATGATTAACAATATTCTAACCTAACAAGCTCTGTTATTTTGACTATTATAGCTTTCTTCACGTTTCACTCGTAAACGAAACCAAACAATGATAATAAACATGAAATTTATTAACGGATTTTGATATACCTACTTTAGTATTTCGTTGTTAACTACTCGTTATGTTAATTTGCAAGCCACACATTATCCAAGCGGAAACTCATTCAATTTCATTGCGGTAAAGGACTAATGGAAGGAAATTACGACAAATAACATTTTTTTTCATTTTCCAATGCCTGATACGGAATAGAAAAGGAAGGAGGGTGAGAAAGGGTTCTCAATTTAATGCATTTTCCTACTTACCTACTGTGTCGTTATTATAGATACACGTTTAACAGAAGAATATATATGATTGAAAAGTAGCAAAAGAAATTAATTGAATGGGGAACAAATTCATTTAAATATACCAATATAGGCGCTTTCCAAGAATGGGCGAACGAGTCATCAGTGTATAGTTTGGCGAAGAGGGCACCACCAGTGATGGCGCGGTAACCTACGCACAACGGTTCAATGTTATAATATCGTCGGCGACGCCTTATCGTGAAATTAAATTTCACCCTCTAGTGAATTTGCATTGAAATTTCTCAAACCATTACATCACCGATTAAGATAACATGTCAATGAAAGAAAGGAAGATTAATATATTATTCATGCGGGGCCGAATTTAATAAGAAGAGATGTCGAAAACGGAGCCGGGTGAAGACCTCATGCAAATGGGCCCATGAGAATGATACGTACGCGTTTTTTTGGGGGGGTATAGGGGACTAGGGGGAGGTTCCAACATTTGTTCGAGATGATTGTGTTAGGGACGTAACGTTTATTTTTTTCCTTTCAAATAGTGGTTTTTGCGTTATGGGTTATCACGTTATAACTGTATTCTGTGGCAAGGGTTCAAAACTCATTTTCGCCAACGAGACGACGACAATTAAGCAGTTTTTAGTCCCAGGAACGTTACGAGCCTGCATTCTAGTGATAAGCGTTGCGCACACAACTTCATCGTGTAGCGAAAAATACAAGTAGGAAGTAGTACGAGACACACTTAATTATCAACGATTAAACGTTTGAAAAAAATTTCCGCAGAATAGTTTCTTAGCTTTTAGCTTGCGCTAAATGTACATTCGAGTCTTCAAAATCCCAATTTAAATTCATCAGTTTACAGTGTGTTAAAAACGTTTTTAATTGCATGTTTATGAGCCGTTTCGACTTTGGAGCGTTCTATACGTTCGAATTGGTTTTTAATGTCAGTTTCACGTTCGCCTGGGGTATTTTCGGATATATTTACGCCGCAAAGATAGCAAGCGAGGCAATGTAACCTTGGAATAACGTCTAGGAGTCTAATCTACCAAGATTCTTCCCCTTCTACGTCCGGGAAAGAAGTGGGCGAAAGAAAACAAGAAAACAAAGGTAACATGATATAAAAGATGAAAACCGAATGGATATAAACATTCGCAATAAATGTAGGGCAATAAAATTACATACATCTATATTGCAATCTCAGGTTGTTAGATAGTATTGGTAGTGTCGCCATTTTTCCAAAGGTTTCTTAATTAGTTTAATGCCAAAAACGTGGTTTTGATGACAGCTCTAATACATTACAACAGTGTAATATTAAATGTTCCTCCTTCCTCTTTTTGAATTTAGAATTCGATTCAACGAATCCATCTAATAATCTAACCAACATTTTTTGAAACGCGTAACCACCAAACCACCAAGGGGGAATTTCCCTTGCACTTCCCGTTTGTATCTTTTCGTTTATTCAACTGTGCTTCTACATACACACTGTGAGAGTTTTGCCGAGTCGTATCGAATTTTTATTTATATATATTTTGTCATATTTTGGACTCGTATTCGTTACATCCGCTTCAACTCGAGCATGCCTGCTAACAGTTCGAGTGTAGGAATAACTCGGGGGGTTTTGATTATTACGCACGTCGCTGTTTCTCGTATATGAGTCGGGGATCTGTAATAACATGACGTGATTATGTTATGTTGTATTCAGTTTTGTTATTATTCAAAAAGTGGAAAAGATGGAAAATATTGTTGGTAGCAGCAATTCGTTCTAGTTACAACAGGGATTCTCAAACTTTTGCGGGCAAAGACCTACTTTTGTAAATTATTCGACCCATGACTTTGAAAAC
Organism: Liometoxenus newtonarum; assembly: GCA_030264535.1. Classification (NCBI taxonomy): domain Eukaryota; kingdom Metazoa; phylum Arthropoda; class Insecta; order Coleoptera; family Staphylinidae; genus Liometoxenus; species Liometoxenus newtonarum. The sequence continues at coordinate 9,041 of JARJEB010028304.1, forward strand.
CCCTGGAATACAACATAGGTACTAGTGGTACTAGTGAGTTTCGAGAACTTGAGTAAATCGTAAATTTTACTTTATATCCGAAAAGTCACTTAGACCTGATAGTTCGATCTTTAGCTATTTTTATTACCTTATAAACCCAATCCTTCATCCAATGCAACGATGACCCTGTGTATAAATGTCATCCTAGATTTAGACAGACGCCTCTTAATTAGGCCAACTGTAACAAAGCACGTGCAACACTTTCCAAATGATAGTTGTTTGTGACATTCTTCAATGACTCTTCACAACCAAGCGCCTTCACTAATACGTTTCGCTTCTGGTTTTGGTTAGGGCGTTAGGCCTTCTCTCGTCTCAACGTGTGTCACCACATTGTCGGATCGGTGTGTACCAGCGGACAACTCAGTAATCGATTCGTTAAATGCAAATCGATGAATGCCACATGTTAAGAGCTCTACGACATTAATTAATCAACTTAATAATATGTAAACCAGTAAACGTGTTCCGAAATGGAAAGGTGCGTGGGAGTGCCACACTGCCACGTCCTGTTCTGTTGAAGCTCTTAATTTGTAACTATTTGAATGTCATTCGAAAGCTATGAAACGAACGTGACGAACATTAATGCTCAATGAATTGCAAATCGAAATAAAAAGTATGAAAAAACTGAGTTCGCTTTAATTGCGTTCATTGGACGGTAAACCTGAATGTTCGAAAATGATCAAATGGCACGTTGTGGGCTGTGCGAGTTTGTTTTTCAAATTTAGGCTCATTGAAGCTTTCACAGTTCTACATTTCACTTTTCAGTAATTTATGATTCTATCGTGTATATGAAATGTGGTGCAGTTTGTTTGTGTTGGTGCGAGGTGGGAGTTGTAAAGTGAAAAGTTTAGCATCAATATTATGCTTGGTTACTATATATGAAATCACAATTGATAAAGAGAATAAAGTCGAGTCAGCAAATATTACATCGGGATTTTGCCAATTCCCAGTCTGCCCTCTCCCTGGCTAACTCTGACGATGAGAAGAATGGTGTTGTTCTGCTTGCTACTCTGCTGCTCGTGGTGGGCTAAAAGATCGTTCACTCGACCATTTCGTGTGTTATGCTATCTGTGCATGTCGGTCGGATGGATTGTCGGTCTGAAAAAGCAAAAGCAATGGAGAGAGATAACAGCAGAGGGAGTGAAAAAAATTCAATGGGACGATTGAGAAAAATATGTGGCAGGGATTACACGCGGATCCGATAAATCCTCGTCGGCCATACATCCGGCACAAGTGGTCGGACTCTATTTCATGTCGCTTCATTTCAACTCTTCTCTTTCTCAATACGACTTATTTTATGCATTGCTGGGAAAGAAAAATGTTGGGATTGGGATCGTCGGCATGCATAACTAAACTGTTCAAATTCAAAACGAAGCAAACCCAAACAACAAGTTTTCAAACGAATTAACTGAAGTTACCAGTCTTCAAACCTGAACATTACATTGACATTTTTTGTCTTTCTTATAGCTTTGCATAAAAACACACCGTTTCATATTTCAGAATTATGTATCCTACAGTTAGCTGGCTGTAGTGTATTGAGCATTTCAGCAAACACGACCACCCCAAAGATTTCACACCATCAACTCCCTTGTGTGCGCTCGTCGCATCTGCAAATATTTGTCCTTACTTATCATATCGAAAAGCTGCATCTAGTGCATGTTGAACCTGCAAGGAATTACTGTAGTAAGTACGAAGACTTGGACTTACTACTCATACCCTACAAATGCAATAGCGTACTTGAGTTTCCGTGGGTTTTGCAATAAAGTAAATGAAAACGAGTCCCACAAGAAGGTGTACCAAGCACTACTGGTTCATCTAATAAGACGAATACCTTTTGTATCAGAGAAAAATTGGTCATAAGTAATAAAGAATGAATTAACCAAAATTTGTTGCACCAGTATATTATATATCAACTTGGACAAGCTAGGACATTACAGGCGAAGTGAATTCGAAACAGAAAACTTTCAAATTGAAAAAAGCGCTACACGCCACTGAAATAAATTAATGATACAATTAGCACGAACGGGATTTTAGATACAGGCAATGCCGCATTCATCCCCAGTGTATATGATACAAATGTTGGAAGGCCAATGCCCGCCTATACACAGCGCTGTTTACGTTAGCTTATTTTCATTTATGAGGACAATAACGGAAGAAATGAGCTGAATTTAAATATTTCCCTCATCCACATAGACAACAAAAACTCTGTATACTTTGATAGTAAGCTAAAAAACAAATATAAGGATGCAATGTGTGTATTAGGGAGTACAAACGAACAGGATTTATTTCTATTGTTCTGTGTTCACTTTTATGACGTATAGGAACCAACAAATTTAATTAGCGAAGCAAAACCATTAGACCTATTGGGAACCAAGCTTTTTGTAAATCGCTTCTTTTATAGATAAAGACCACGCATGCATAGGTAGGGATGATGATGTGATGAGCATAAAAGGAAACAAAATCTTATCTTTTTTTTCGTATCTGAGATTGTTTGTAAGGGTTTTTCAAAAATTGGCAAATTAAGACGAACATTATGTAGCTTGCCATAAAAAACTCAACGAATTGGAATCAAATGAAATTTGTCAAGGATTAAAGCACTTTGACGTCATTTAAATGGAACGTATTTAATTGTAAACTAAATGAATCAATATGTGGGAAAAACTTTCGGTCCAGCTTGGCATTTTTTGGATCACTTCACTAATGAAAATCAAACCCAAGTCTGAAATTTCTCGTCAGCTGAAACATGTTATCGGTAACAACAACCAACTAGTGGAAACAATAGATAATCAATCAATCGAAGCATGTAGGTGTCGAGGCATTCATCGATATAAATGGGAGGTATTGGGTGCTATTTGCCAATTGTGTTTGATTCTCTGAAGTGCTGAAGTGTACCTATTCAAAATGCAGGGTGTCGCCCCGCATTACGATTGAAGGGTTGCGAATCGAAGGGAAATGTGAACTCATATGTTGGACCAACCTGAACCTACTAAGTGCACAAACATACACAAAAATTTTATCTTTACAGATAAAATTTTCAATTTCACGCAAGTTTATTTGCTTGAAAGTTTGGTCTTGAGACAAAATTTAATTTGTAAATTTAATCCTTGCGACACGTTGAAAACAAAAACATTGAAAGGACTGCAGGAAAATAGTGCTTTTCAATGGCTCTGCATTCAATACAATAGATAAAAACATTTTGTTATTTGAGTTGATCAATTAAAAGTCATCAATTTTATTTAGAAAATACAAATTCACTGATTTTGCTATGGAAAACAAGCTTATCTGGACTTACAATTAAAAATTATTGCATATACCAATTCATCATGTTGTATCAGGATAATAAATTATCAAACTGCAAGCAAATGAAATAAATTCCGTTTCTATCTTTTTATGCGCTCAATGAATCAAGAGAATTAAAGATTTAAAAATTGAAAATTTGCAAAATAACATTTTAACTTAATTTTATTAAAATAACAAATTCTGCTTTGAATGTAAAGTAAATTAGAGTAAAGTAATTAAGTAAACAAATAAATTATTCATTGCGTCTTGATGGGAAGCAAATTGCTTTATTTCTTAAATTAAAGTTTTGTTGTTTAATGGTTTTGCTTCAAGGTAATAAATTTTCCAATAATAATACAACAAAAGAAAATAATTTTTCGGAATGATGCTCAAAATAAAACAATTTCCTTTTCCTTCAGCATTCAGCTATTGCCGAGTTCTTCCGTCGACTTTTTCGAAAAAATATTTGTAAAGGTGGGATATTTCTAAGCTTGGAGGAAATAAGGAACAAGCAACATACAAGACAAAAACTCAAACAAAAACGTCTTGCTCTTCCTGTTACTTTAATATTTGCTTCTTTAACCTCTCATCTTTCAAACTTTCAATATAATATTATATCATATCGAAAAAAACGATGGCACGATGCACCAACAAGAAAAAAGGAATAAAAGTACGACGAGAAGAACCACAAGGAAAAGGAAAAGTCGGTTCCATAATATTAGGATAATACCTTCGAGCACGAGAATAGAACATGTTGTTGTTATTGTATTCGTATTTGGTTTTTATTCATTTTCTCCCAGCACCATGTTACTGTATTGCCTTTTGTGTTCTATTGTGTTTCTTCATGCTCTACAGAGTGATATACAAAAAAAATTACATAAAAAAATAGGTAAGAATTTTTTCTCCGTTTTATTTTCTTCTTGTATGTGTTTGTTTTTAACTCACAACTTTAGCAACAACTGCTGCTATGGCAAATCTAGCTGCCAACTATAGGCAACCCAGCGGACTTTCGCGGTAGGAACCAAGTGCGTTCCTGTTCACAGTCGGAGGCGAGCACATTCCCCGGAGTTGTTCCTTTTGCCGTCGGTCAGCGCCTCCTGAAGTCCTGGTATATTATATTAATTTTTTCGCATTAATTCGCTTTTGAATTTGCGTGTCGTAAATACAAAATACTTATATAACTCTCCATTAAATATATGTAACAAAACAACATTTGAAGTTTTTTCCTTGTTCCCTTTATGGGAATAAAGACAACAAGTTCAACATAAAACGTCTATATAAAAATGTTACGCGACATACAAGAAGATTATTCGCTTTTTTCCTGTTCAAAATCCAATAAAAAGGTTTATGCCGTATAAATCAGATTTCGATCTCACATATGCGAAAGCACGATTGGATTTCCAACGAAAAAAAATGTAAAGGGTTTCCCAGAGGAGAATAAGTTCTTCGCAAGGGTGATGCTTCGACAATCTTTCTTCATACTATATCCAAAAAAATAACGACCAAAGGAAACAGAGAACCAAAAGCAAAGCATTATGAGTATTGCATTTTTTTCCAAAATAGTCCAGAATAGGTTTTTTTGATATTAAGACATTGATCATCCATCAATGGGCTTTTGTCAATATTATAATAACAAGTAAATATTGAAAAGCTACAACAGAAATATATTTTTCCACATTCAGAAAGATTTGTCAAGAAATGGAATGATTGGTAGATATGCGGTAAGATAGATTTCAACAAATCCAAAACAATCAGAAGCACAAGGAAATAAATCGGTGTTGAGTCGCACCGCACAACTTTCCGACCGTACTTTTTTTCGGAAATTGGAAATGACAAATTTTCACTTTCCGTTCAAAATTACGTTTACGATGCGGACCGTTGAGGTCGGAAAGTTGTGCAGCGCGAATCCGTACCGATTATTTAATATCGATTCAAACAATGTCTTGTCACCAACCAGTTTCGAACTTAGTGAATTAAAACTTTAGCGTGAATCGTTATGTTTGGGACGCATTGCGTTCACTGGTGTGCCGTGTGAGTTTTCGGAATTCAATTAAAATCGTACAACGCTAAATGCTTTGGCGATCAGCCACTTGCAACCACTTTCTATATTGCGGCGTGCAGAGTGAACAAGAAAGGCAAAAACCGCCAGTGAACGACAAACATTCGACAAAGCAAGGACGAAAACTTAATGGTTCTTGGAGTCTTGGCAATAGAAGTACGACCTAAATACGGAGACAATCAGTCATAACTTTACCATTTTTGTTAGCAGATATAATTTTGCAGGAATAAAGGGGAATTATTAGTTTATGTAGGTCAGTTATCCTGGTACTTGTTCCTCCGGAATCTTAAACCGTGGTTATTTGTTCTTCTCCATAAACTTATCATGAATATGAAACTTACTGAACAGAATTTCTAACTATAAGCTTGGTAATAGTTAAGATTGGTTAGTAAGTCTCCCATAAATACATATACAACCGCAACTTCAACATACAGAGCGTTTATTTTACCATCGAACATAGCATATACCGTACGCAATGTTCGGAGCTAAAATAACGAGTCGCACTCATGGCAGTGACGATGCACGATTCAACTAATTACTGCCAGTTGTCAATTTTGTTCTTTGTCATATTTGCACTGATTGTCATCAAATTAACTTCTTTCTCAATGATTAGGTCTGTTCCAATAATCATCAAAATTGCTCTCACACTGATGCCCTGACTTGTCATCGTGGTGTGTCATCGTCCGTCCCACATCCCCACTCTCTGCCCGTCCGTCGGTGTATGCGAGAAAAACATTTTCAAGGACTTCATTTTTCTTTAATTCAGTTATACTTACCTATATGAGACGTCCTGTTTCATTATTTACATGGTCATTATTGCAGTTCTCTAATTAAATGCAAAACGGGAACTGCAACCAAAGGAGCCTCATGTGGTAGCAACGTTTTTAACAAGTTTTTGTATATATTTGCCCACTACCCTCGAAAGCACAACTTTACGACCTATACTGGTCCTACTATAATCCTATACAGAATTGTGTTCAACGTCCTTAAGTCTGCATTCTCGGTAAGAGGCCAGTGCAATAGTGCATAAAGAATTAACAAAAACAACAGATATGTGCGAGCAGACTGAAATTAAATGGAGTGTTAATTAGTTTCAATTAAGTTTACGTACGAATGAGTTTGAAGTAAACCAACTAGTGAGCAACTCGACCACTCGGTAATGAACACATCACGATGTGAACGAGTGGGCTTGGGCTTAGTATTTGCGCCTAATAAAGTTTTGCTATAATTTTATTCTGAAAATTTAGTTAGTCGCATATATGAGTTCTAATTACCACGTGATGATGATGACCCAGTATAGTGTCCAAAATTCACAGTGCAGAATGAGGTCGTCCACATTTTAGAAAAATGGTTATAAAACAACACATGAATGAAACGTTTATTTACTAGTTTCAGACATAGAATTTATAAAAGTCAGACCGACCAAGCTGTCACAGATAGTACAAACACGTCAACTGAAAAGCAAAAATCGACGTAACATCACAACAGATGTTAACCTCAAAATCTTGGAAACTCGGAATTCTCATTTTGTTTCGTGCTGTAGTAGCTGTGATGCTGCGGTTTGTAGCTTGTAGCATGGTCGATCGCTCCGAGCTTCTACGAAAGTGCGAACTTATCTTATATCCAAAATATTTGTTGGTGGCCCTAGTCAGTTTTTTCTTTCTGACCATGTACAAAAGAAACAACATGTATGAGTCTACTCTCTGAGATTTCTCTGCGCAACGAACACAAGTCCCGAGGGTCCAAAAAGTGGTAGAAGTAACTTCAGTCTCGGAAGTTGTGAGGTATGTCTCGTACTTTTGTTGTGCAACGTTGAACGTTTTTATCACAGAATAACTTAACAGAAGCGTCACATCAAGTCTTTCGGCAGGCCTCGTTTGGTGGCCCTTGGCGTGTCAGCCATGAGGTAATTTCAAATTTGCCCGAAATTCCAACCTACACACAACATGGCTGACACGCCAAAGGTCACCAAAGGAGGCGCGGCAATATTCAACGTAAAAGACTCGAAGTGTCTTCTCTTCTGTTAGTAGGTATATATTCTGTGGTTTTATTAAGTATTGACTTCATAAAAAAAGTCCAGTACACAACTTATTAACCAAGTTGTGAGTGCGGCGTTAAACCTCGTTATGGCCCGAGTCCCACGTCAAGTGGGATAACCTAAAAAAGATTAGGCAAAGAGAACGGTATTTCAGATTTGACATGCCGCGGCCAAGTACTGCAGACTATACAATTTATGGGTTGTCTGTAGATTAGAGTCAAGGCAAACGCTGTCCAATTAATTTTAACTATATTTTGCAATGCACCGACTTAATTTTATGTAGTTTGTTTCAAGCTTTGTAATAATAATAATTCTAATTGTCCGTATCATAACTAACTGCTCATATAACCTGTATGAGCTTTATGCCATTTATGTACAAACATTTGTATTTCACCCATACAAACATTCCCGAACTTCTCATGCACTATCCAACCCAGGCCCACCAGCCCGAGCCCAGCCACAAGCAATTGAGACAGGCAAACTATGAATGTTACAAGTATGATGATGTCTCCATGTTCCAGGGCTTATGGTGTAATAATACAAGAACATTGCCATTATAACACGACTCAGATTAAATCATTTATCATTTAGATTATGCACATTTATTTGCGTTGCCCTGAATGTACGACGCAAGTGGGGAACATCCTAACCTATAAGGATGATAATGCTATACGTTTACGTGTATACTGCGGCACCGTACCGCAAAATCCACTATAGATGGCTGCTCGTAAGGGGTTAATCGAATTGCATTTGATGATTTATTCATTGGCCCTCTTTAGGGATTGCCCCTCCTTTTAAAGATACATCTCAAGGAATAACGTAAGACACTTTAGCTAACCCTAAGTGGCACTTCCATTATTTCCCGAAATATGACTATATTAGGGAATAAGGATGATAAACAATTACAGCTAAGGCATTATGCCGCTTAAATCCATCATTTATTAACTTTGAAATCCTTATTATCTGTTTGGGGGGAGAGAGCAAAATTTGACAAAATCTGCGCTATAATTCAGAAACAGCAAATTTATCATTGACATAGAATCGCAAAAAGGTCGACGTTAACAAACGTTAAATTCATGCGTGATTGGATGTCCACTTAGTGTAAAACTTACCAGGAAACACCTTGTGTCCGTTTCATCTTGTAAAATTTAAATGCCCTTAATATTTGCTTAGGTTGTCGAAGGATATTCGTATACCTTCGTTAATCCCAATCGACAAATCCTCGTAGTACCGTAGCGTCGTCCCGACTCTATTTACATAAACTTCTCGGCTCTTAGTTGTTTCCTTCCTGTAATCCCTCTATTTCCCAATTCAACTGGTTGTCAAGTTGATATTCATGGATTGCACCTTTTGATTATTGCATGAGTTGTATCCATGCATTTACCAAGTAATCCAGTGTTACTACCGCTTGACTGTCTTTATTACCGGCGATGTATCCTCAATAGTGAGCTAACATCATATGGAAAATCTTGCAAATCCTTTTGTTTGGTAACCTGCAATCAGGCAGTATGAATACGAATTCACTCCATAATCATCAATTCCACAAATTTAATTGTTGTTTTATCATTAATCGATTAATCGTCTGATTGCGCCTGATGGAAATGATTGAGTTTAGAAAATTAATTTTGCCAGGATGGCCCTCAGAGACTCCATTCATGTAAGCAATTAAAAATGAACAGGGAAAAAGTGGTCATTCTCCCTCGCATAATGTCATTTATTTTTCAACAATTTTGCTTTTGGTGGTTTTCAGTTTGGTGGTCAAGTGGGGACGATATTGTGATGACCGCACGAGCGCAATGTAATGATGATCATCAGATATGATGCTGGCTCCAATACTCATTAGTACTCAAATCACGTACTCACCATCCGAGCGAGACCTTTATATTTGGTCAATAACAAACTACGAATAAAACGATCACACAAAGAACTTAGTGCTGAAATACACGAATGCGGTTGCGGCCCGCGATCATAAATAAACCTCCCTCAATTTATATGGCGAGACATGAATTAAATGGATGTGTTTGCACTGCACAACTCAAATACTCAAAATACGGTAGAATCACACAATTTGCCGTATCTTGCACGCAGGTCATAAAAATTAATGACACGCACCGCAACCGCATTAGTGTGTTTCGGCCCTTACCATTACATTTCGGAGAATTGTGTCCGGGAAACCAATTTAACTTGTAATTGTAAAAATATTTATGAATAATGTCCTTACCGCTTTTCAAGTTTGACAATTTTTCATATTCTACCACGAAATATATCGACGTAGTTAAAGCATGAAGTTTTGACTGCTTGTCATTCAACGTCCCGGCACCTTATAACGACTCCAACCACTCGACTCCAATTTCACTGGTTTCAAGCTTTCAACTCGAGTAGAGTGTATTTTTTTTAATTTCAAACTTGTCTGATAGACGCCACAGTATAAATCTACATCCTTAGAGTTTTACAGACCCAACAAGCAAAACTGCTGTTGGGAAAGCTCAATTAGTCAACGTTGAGAAATTCACACTCTGGACTCGTCCCTCTTCTCGTTCTTTCCCCTCTTTTCGCTATTGCGTTGCTGGCTTTTCCGGTTTCATTCTTGATGAACGTTTCAATTCCATTGCTCCTGGCTGGTCCAGCGCGCAAATGAAGAGCAATACTGAATGAAAACTTTTTCTCGGGTTGTTTTAATAAAATTCTCTGCAAATTTAATCAGAACTATGAAGGCACTTGAATGTTTCCAATTACATGTTCGTGTGACTCACAGAATCTCTTGAGTATAGAACGTATCGACATTCACAAACCCGCAAAGGAAGCACTCACAATATTGGTAAACATTGTAACAAAGCCGAGCTACCAGCTGTCAAACGTCAAACCATCGCGACCAAAAGAACGCGAACGTCAACTTGGTTGCCTATGGTACGCAGCCAGCTCTGTATCAATATAGATAAACTATTGTGAGCATAAGTTTAAGAGGGAATTAAATTCTCGAATAATTTGTTTGCATTTATTTTTATGACTAAAAATATGCGAATGGGGCATTACTTTTCATAGAGCATAAAACAAAATCGTTAAAAAATACTGTAATTTAAATTTTACCATTTTTATATCTTGCTGTGCTGTTTATAATGACAATGCCTTGTTTTGCCTTTTTCTTCCTCAACGTATATTTACATTAAATATAAAAATAAAATTTAATAACATAATCTGCTTAACCTGTATAAGTCAGATCGACATTCCATTGGACTTGGCATCGACAGCTTAATCTTGAACATTACATTGATACCTCCCGAGGAATGCACTTAGGGAATAAACGCGAAATAAAAAGCGATTTAAAGTATAAATTTAAACTATACCCACGGCGAAGGACTAAGGCAACCAAGAGCGTCCGCAGAGGAGGTGTTAGGGGGTTCGAAGACTCCCCAAAAACATTAAATATCCCGGATTGGAATTGAAACAATTACGCCCCTCGTTGAAAAATTGAACATCCCCCAGAAAGAATTCCTGCGTCCGGCACTGAACTGAAGGCAACGATGGTATAGTAGGGTGGTCTCCACCATACATTGCCATTGTTTGTTTGCATTTAGAGAATAATTCCGCAATTAAATATACGCTTTTAAACAGTCCTTTAGTTTAGTTTAGATTTAGATCAACCATTTTGATTACGACGCATAACGACCTCCGGCCGAGTAATCAGCTGATTTAAATTCATACGGCATTTACGTGTTTGCTGAAACGCCCACTTCCTGCGCTTGACTCTTAACAATTGCCAACGAAGCTAAGAAAACTTAGAAGTTACTGCAAGGATTATACGATTTTGATTCAGCGTGTTTTTGCATGTTTAAAGTACATGCATTAATGTTGTATGCACTTACTTTCTTCAGGTCATTTTTTATATTTAATTCCCTTGGCAAAAAATACTTCCCCTATTTTAATGAACATTGCGTAACATATTGTGTATACGTAAATAACATTCCGTATTTTTGCACTCAATTTCGAAACATTCATGCAGATCCAACCAGATAAGAAACTAACCCTAGTATTACCAAGCTGATAAACAAGGTCTAATTATAGATTCAGTTTCTACATGACTTATATTTATTTGTATGGGTCCCCGTTCCGTTACATAGTTCCGTTACAGTCAGTCTGCTTACGCTTACAGACATATTCATTGAGGGATCGGGAAACTAATTTTAAATTTTGATGGAGATTAAGCGACTTATAAGCTTAAACATAAGCATAAACCCCCGTTAAGGGAGAGCGCGATTATACGCCAAAGACGAAAGATAAGAGCGAAGGGGGCTCGTTTAATATACTAAAACTAAACACATTTGTTTGGAGGTTAAAGTGTTTCGTTCACCATTAAGTGTAGGTTTTAAGTAGAGTTTTAAGAGTATCGTTAGAGTTGTGTGTCGTCGTTCTAACAAACTATAATTAACATATTAGAGAACGAAATGACAGGCACAGGCAGTCATGACTAAAGTTACTGATAAGGTTAACAATTAAAATGTCAATGGTTCAAAGGTTTTCTAACTAGCTCAACTAAGGCTTTTACTAAATATTTTGAAATAATCTGACTCCATTTCCAATGTTGTAAGTGAAATGTTTCTTTATCAAGGAGTCAGCTTTTAATTAACAGGTCAAAAATCGAACGGGTGGATTTAGACTTCAAGCCAGCGCGAGTCCGAAGAACGTCGGAGATTGTTAACCAAAGGCGTGCCTCAAACTCAATACCAGATAACGGTCTGCAGTCCATATGTTACACACCGCTAAAGTGCGGAAATCAGTTATTCTGCAGATTACCTAGATAATATGCAGATTAACTAGGGTTATCCGTTTAAGTGCTGAAAATTGTTTCATTTCTCAATTTACCTAGGTAGTCTGCAAATTACCTAGATAATCTACACATCACCTACTAGGCACTCGTTGAATTGAAAATAAAGTCTTTGCTGGAACAACAGCAGTTTTAACGTACTTGGTTTGGGTGGCAATAAGGTTAGTCCTTATTGGGGTCAACAAGAGGTTAGTGTAAACACACAAAACGTACTTGGTTTTAACGTACTTGGTTTGGGACCGAATGTGACACTAATACCTAGTATACTAATATTCTGCAGATTATCCCATAACTTTTGAACTTTAACGATAGGGAAGCCGTTAATGTGCACATTACCTAGGTAAAATGCGAAAAACTCTTAATTCTTCACGAATCAAATCAGTTAATCTGCAGATTAGCTAGTTAATATGCACATTAACGGCTTTCGAGCTTTAGCGGTAACACATACACGAGCCAAGTTACAATGTTAAAGACCGGCATGGCGAGCCAGGGTGGCAGTTGTCAAACCGAACGCGTTGATGGCAACACGAATGGCAACGAAGAGGAACGTCCGACTGGTGGTATACAGTCACCAGCTAACTTTGTCACAATATTTATAAAACTGGACGCTCTTAACCTAAAATCTCGATTGACCTTGGCCTAGCAAACGACCTTGACGGAAAAGAATCTTTCGCTATTATGTTTCCTAGGTGATCGTTGTCTCTTAACCTCAATGGGTAATACATAAATGTTATCGACATATTCTAACATTAGCAGAGTGAATTTTTAACGTCGGCACTTTGCAAAATTAACAACCGAACATAAGTGAAGTTACCATATTTTCCTCCGTACTTGCTACTAATTCCAACATATACATCTTCCTATAATATGTGTGGTTCATTCTTTATACTAGAACGAGCATTCCTAACCTAACTACATATATTACCATTACATAAGTTTAACGCATAAGGATTGGTGTTAGTTGTAGACGGAACGAATATAGGTATGAGGAGAGATGAGAAAACTTATGGTGTTGGTAAAACGTAGAATTATCCATTGTTCTCGGAAAAGTTTCCAATGCACACGGCACCGTTGAATTCGTTGTGTTAGTGTTCGTGATACTTTCCTTTGGAAAAGATGCTGATGGTGAAAGGTGACGCGTGGAGCGTCTGGCTTTTACATTATCGCCAACGTCGCCTTGCAACGGCGAAACAATAAAAATCGTCGCAAATATGGTTATGGTGCCATTTTTCTCTAAAGTTTAAAGTCTAGAATTTAGACTAGAGAGATTCTTCTTATGGAATGTACGTAATACACAGTTGACTAAATTAGAAATTCACGTTTGTGAATTTTTCCAAAACCGTCTTACACAACTACGCAGAAAAACTTACAAAATCTTACAAAACTTTAACTTTAAAACTTTAAAGTATTAAGTATTGCTTAGCAGTGTTTCGAGTATTTTTGTAAATACTTTGGAAACCCTGCTGCTCGAAGTTAACACGAAAATGATAAAACTCATTCCCTGTCCCTGTCCCTGTGTAAATAAAAAATAAAAATAATGAGACTTTTACATTTTGTAGAAAAGAAATGTACTTAATATAAAAAGCGGATTTCCACCAAACCGACAAAACAGAAACTATGACTTTAACATTTTGGAGATTTTTGGTTTCTGGCGTAAGTTTTTTTCTTAAAACTGTAGACAGCCATCAAAATCTCCGAGTTGCAATTTTCACAAACTCAACTCAGTTGCGTCTTAATTCGCCTTAAGAGAATCCAACTTGCTGTGCTTTATTCAAATATACTAAAAGCCCACGGGATTTTGTATCACCACTGTTAATTAAGTATGAGGTGTGAATAATAAATTTTTGTTGACAAGTAGTTACTTGTTAGGAAACTCTGCAACGGATAGTTGGTTGGCTTGAGGTGTACGGTGTGTTCTATAAGAAAACTTTAGAATGTTTCTAAATAACGTCGAGATACGAGTTTACTTAGCATATATCTCTAGTACTTACACGTTACACCAAAAACTTATAGAAAATACCTTTCCCTTGTTCAGGGCTTGGATCTGGTAAATAATACCGGTAAAAGAACACCGACGAACGTTATTATTGTTGAATTTTCGATATTTTTTACCGATATGGGAACCATTAAAAAATTTATTTCATTTACCGGTGACCTCGTCCGTTTACCGGTAATTTTATAACGTTACCGTAGGCATGGCATTTGATATTCCTAAAATTCACTTATAAAAGTAAATCTTTAAATGTTAAACGATTTTTAATAATTTTTACCGGTAATTTTTTACCGGTAAAAAGAGTTACCGGTAATTACCGTCTATCACCCTTCAATTCTAACATGTAAAAGAATATAAAACGTGAAAAGATAACCTTAAAACTTATGACAATTGATTTATATCATTTTTGCATAATTAGCCATTCTAATATGACGTCACAATTGTCAAAATTTTGCTCGTGCTGTAAGCCAATTTGGAATTGTGGCGAAAGTGTTGCATAACCAAAAATATGTTCTATGTATTTATGACTGAATTATTTAAGAGACTAATTGTTGTTTTGTTGTTTAGAAGGAAACCTGATTAAAGTCCTTACATAATGTGCACAATGGATAACGTAGAGTATATTGTCAGCAATCAATGCTCCAGTGTACTATTCCCGCATTTCCATGTGGTATGGAAATAGGAATGTGGTGCGTACATGCAATTTGCGGGTGGAATATTCGAAATGTTGGTGTGCGGCACCCGCAGGCAAACAGGAGCGGCGTGAGCTATTTTCGCATAAATCACGTCGAATTGTGCTCGTAGCGTTGACATTTATTCGAACTTCCATTAACACGTACGAGGGAAAATTATAACCTCACATATTCACTCCGCATCCTGATAATAACACAATAATGTCACAGATTCGTTGACTTTGTCGAATTTATATTCCAAATATTCCCATATTTGGCTATAATTTTCTATATTCATGTAAATATTATGAAAATAAATTTTTATCACGCATGGAACATATTTAGCAATTTTAATATACGAAACTGCTTTTTGTGCGTTTTCTTGTTCTTTTTTTTCCTTCTTCTATTTGGTCATCTTGTGCTGAAAGAAATGAAAACAATTAGCACATAAAAAGCAGTCAACTCGCCTAGTTTTTCAGCAGAAAGGCAATCGGTACCTCGACTTGGACAAAACAAAAACAAAAAATGAATGAATAGAAAGATTTCAAATCGACTTTAGGTTTTCGTTTTCTCTTATCGTTTTGGTTTCTTTGGTTATCGATTTTGGATAGTGGTGCAAAGACTACGTTTCAGTCTCATCTGCGACCGTCTGGCAATAAAGAAACTCAATTAAAAATCTCACTCAACGCAAGGATCCTGTCTCCAGACACAGTATACCTATAAATGCTTTTCTATTACTAAGTTTTGGGGCTGTCTGTGGCATTCAATTTTCTTTCTGTTTCCTTTTTTCGTCCTTTTGTCGCGCACATTTTAACCATTTTCTTCCCTGATCTTAATAGACAATTGTGAATAAAATAATATAACAAAAACATAAAAAGTTGATTTAAGCCATCTGCTGTATAAGGGTGGAAAGTTTTCTTGTTATTTTTAATGTATTAATTAATGCAATTAATTTACCGACGTCATAACAATATTGTAAGAAAAGTAGAATAGCACTAAAAGTTGAAGTTTTCCAATAAAACATTTTTATGCTTAGACCTTCACTAGGTACTTATAAATATTTAGTGTATCTACCCTTCTGCTTACAAACTTTCAACCTTAACTTTCGGGCAGAACGCAGAAGTCGTTTATTTCTCGTCTCTTTCTTCTTCACTTAATCACTATTGGATATTCATGTTTCGTTTTGGGGTTATGAAAGTAACTGGGATCTGAAAAACACTAAAACAAGGCAATATGGCACAAAACAGAGCTAATTTCGCATTCTGATTTAGTATTTTTGTTACTTTTACGATGTGACAAATGAAAATTGTGCAGCTCTACTCTTTCATGAAAATACAAGCTAAGTCGAATCACACCGTCGGGCACAAGATAATTTAAATAATTCTTAAATAATTTTCAGTGCTTTATAGGTGAGGTGCTTGTGACAAGTTTTAAGTGCCAAAAAACAAGAAAATTCATGTAACATGACGTTGGAGACAACTCATCCATCAAAAACTGTGGGTTTATGAATATTTTTGTTCAAACATACAATCGACTTTCAAACAAGTAGAAATTAATTAATAACTTATGTAATTACCCACAGAGACTGCAGTGACAGGCGGAAATGTGTTGTTGATTCCCATATTTCGGCAGTTGTCCGTATTTCCTATTCCATGAATACAAAATTAGCAGTAGCAAAGAGCATCGGTCAGTTTTATAATGACAAAGAACATGATTGCGATGCATAACCTAATTAAAGTTACGATAAAACTTATGTCAAAATACATTGAGGTTTCGTGATCTGTTCTCTAAAAAGTGTTGACTAATAGAAATGTTTAATTCAAACATGGCGCGCGTTTTTAGGGAGTGGCTTAACTATTTGTGTTATTGGAATGGTGTTAAGCTGAAATATATATTTCAAAATTACAAAATAAACTAAAATTCGCCGAAAGTTCAAACAAATTAAAATAAATATAGGCAATACTGGATTAAATGAAATTTAATGTATATTTTTGATTTATAAAATTATATTAACATCCATATCTGTTATTTTATTATTATTGTTTATTTTAATAAATTTACAATTCTCATTATAACAACAAGGTTGCATATTTCCCTCATATGTCATTATTAATTTTTACACATTTTTTTGTTCATTTTGGTTTTTTACATAACAAAAATATATAAAATTATTTTAAAAATGTCATTTTTTTCGTTAAAATAAATACAATTTACAGAGTGTTTTATAAAAATTAACAACAAATTTCAAATAAAACATTTGCTGCTGTCAATGCAAGGAGCCACTTTGCTAATCATGTAATGGAAACACTCTGTAAATAGTAGATGATTATTATTAATTATTCATTATTGTGTCGAGTACAAACTTTAAGCTTTAATTAATTACCGAAGAACAAATAAACATTAAACAGAGTGATTATACGTTTTTAGATTTTTGTTTGTGTTAAGATTTGAAATTTAATGTTGCTATTCCTGTTCATGTTCCTGTTGATGATTCACCTTCATATTTATGTACTTACAACTTCTAGGAACCTAAACAAATCAATTCTTCCTTGTTTAGTTGCCCAACCCATAGAGTTATAATATTCCTAGAGGGAAGGTATTGATAAAAGTGTTATGCCACTGGTTTAGTTTGGTGCATACCTCTCAATAGTTTAATTAAATTATTTGATTATCATTAACGGGAAACTGAACAATAATCGGCAAATAAAATATTTCAAGTTATACAGAAACAGAATCATTAGAAATGAATGATATCAAGTTGGCTGTGAATAATTAATAAAATATCACTCATTTTTGTTCACTCTATATAGGTATATGAAATTCTTGATCGTTTAATGCTAATTTAATCATAAAACCGAATCCTAAAAAAATAAATAAATCTTTTTGTTGCCTTAAATATTTAAACTCCAGAATCAGTAATTTTTACTTTGTTGGAAATTTTCTATTTATATAAGTATTCTTTATTTTTATAGAAAATTTATGTATAGTCTTTACATAACAATCAATTATTAGATAATAAAAATGTTTCATATATGCAAAGGAAAACAAATTTACAATAATTCGTCGTAATACGAGTCCATTTAAAAATTTTATATTTTACGTCTTATTTCACTTTTATTTAAACTTACACATTATTGGATTTATTTATTGAAAGTTATTGAATTAAAGATATGCTGCTTCATAATTATGATCCCACCCTGATATCTATTACATATTTTTTAACTTATGTGTTACCTGCTTTTATCTCGAAAAAATATTTAAATTTGTAAGTTTACGTTGAACATTTCCAGTTGTTTTCACAGGTTATACGTCAATTGAACGCGCGACAATTGGACGCAATCATTTGGACGCACGACAATTGGACCCGGAGCATTTAGAACGCATCGACAACTGGACAGAACGACTTTACGTCTTATGAAAAAAGCCAAGTACGCTAAAACCAAAGTACGTTTTGTGTTTTTACACTACCCTCTGGCTGACCCCAATAAGGACTAACCCACCCAAACCGAACTTTTTTCATAAGACCAAACCAAACCAAACTTTTTTCATAAGACGTAAAGTCGTTGCGTCCAGTTGTCGATGCGTCCAATTGTCAAATGCGCCCTAAAGACGCCGCGTCCAACTGTCGTACGCGTCCAATTGTCGTGCGTCCAAATCATCGCTTCCAATTGACGCGACACTAGTAATATTAGGTTAAGGTGGAACTAAGTACTGCTGATATCTGTCGCCTTCTCCGTTGTCTTTCGTCTTTGTGCGATTGCTTCAGCGACGCATAAGTAACACCGAATATCATTTTCTAATTCTTGGTGCTGAGTTTTGTTTTCTTTCTTTTCGAAAGTAAACAAACTCACAGATAATAAATTTATAACAAACGCATGAGCTTTTAAGAACAACAACATTCAAATCAACTGATATAATCACTGATAACAAATATTAGTGTCGATAATTACAAATATTATATTAACGGCGTCATTTGTTAGTAATTCCGGTGCTTAATTAAGTATTTTTCATACTTATTATAAAGGTTGAGAGATCTATGTACGCAATTTACAAGCAATAATAACATTCAAATTCAATATACAGTTTTATGAACTTGTCTATCTGTCTATCTGTGATAAGTAATTTATGGAAAATATACAATTACGTTACAAGGCCACAAATGTTAACTGAAATTTTGTAATTACATGAACACAAGTGCAACAACAACGTATATACCTAGTTATTTCAACATTTAGTTATTATAACGATGAAAATTTAACAAAGGCCGGCAAACAATACCTAGCATAAAGGAATAAAGGATTTTTCTTATCGTTTAATTGTTCTCTGTAAACAAACCAATTTTATACTTATATTGAGTCTTGTATCTGAATTAATTTATGCCGATAAATTTTCTTGCAATACATTAAATTGTTTCAATTCCATAATTACCTCCTTTGATTTCATTAGTCCAACCATTTTCGTCAATTTAAGTTTGAAAACACACTGAGTTTAATTTTAAATATTTACTAAGTGATTTATAATAATAATGAAGAAGACTCTAACAACATAATAAAAATGTAATGTAAAAAAATTGTAAAAAATAGAATTTAGTATTATTTAACGATAATCAAGGTCGCACACATGATTATATCATCTCACAATTATATTTATTTTTTTTCTTGATGAGAGCTCGTTTTTTATCGACCAGTAGTTTAATAAATCCGTATAATACATATATAGCACATTATAGGTTGCAATATTACGAAGTTTATTAGTTTGTTTTAGTTGCTTTCACATTTCAAGTGTGTGTATGTCTATTTCTGTTCCATTCGATTGAATTGTGCGATAAATGAGAATGAGATTATTTCGCTTATAACAAAGCAATAGAATGTGTTGTTGTTTATTTATATCACTTTTATTTGTTTATATATATATATTTATTAATTATTGCTTTAAATCGGAATAAACAACTTTGTTGATGCGTTGATGATCGCGGATGATGTTACGTTTACCTCTACTTTTCGGACTACAATCGTGTAGCATATTACCGAAATTTTTTATAGGATTTGCCAACCGATTCATTAACATTCAACAAACTAGCTGTAATAACAAACGAACGACAACAATACATAAGTTTTGAATGAGCGACCAACACTACTCGCTGCTCGAAACACGTCGATCGAAACATTTATGTCGTCATGATCGTTGTGTTTATGCTGTAGTGTCTAGAAATGAAAGAATTATATTGAACATGCGCACAGTGCAGGCATGTCATAAAAATTATTGGTCGTAAAATACACTTTTTAAAATCTTTGCTATTTCTAATTATCTTCGCGTTCATATATTTAATTAAGTTTTGTTTCACAATATCATTCATTTTATTTGACGCAAACTTATTATTCAAATAACACCCTACTATGATGAAGAGATGTAACTATTTGGGAAAGCAAATCAATTGAAGCAGTTTGACTAAAGGCACAAGTGAATTGGTCGCGCATTTAATTTTATTTCAAGAGTCTAATGTAGAAAATCATAAATTATACATTTTAAAAAGGAATTTTAGAAGAATTTTGTTTTTAATCTTTGCCTTAAATCATTATTTACATGCATTCACGAAAATATTCGAATATTCCAATTGTCAAATATGAAAGTAATTAGAGATAGTATAGGATTTCCTTATGAATTATTACAAACAAAAACAATTTCCCGAGGTGTAATACATATAGGTATTATAAATAAGTTTATCTCCGAACGTCGTATAAGTGACACATTACATTCACGGTTGCATGCTGTATAAGTAGCTTTATGGTGCCTCCGATACTCATAATAATTTATACTCCTAGGAGCATAAAGTGATTCGGTTTATACTCCTAGGAGCACAAAGTGATTTGGGACCAATCGGCGTGCAGTAAGCAGTGGAGCAATTCTATGCAACCCAACTCGCGTAACGGTAACGGACCAATGGGCGTGCAGTACGCAGTAGAACAGTCCTATGCAACCCAACTGGCGTAACGGTAACAAACGTGAAATGCCATAACCTCGACATT